>VZQC01005766.1:5343613-5416338 GCA_009823505.1 Rhizomys pruinosus | reverse complement strand
TTTTTTTAGTCTTTTTGAGACAGGGTCTCCCTGTAGCCCCAGCTGTCCTGGAACTCACTCTGTAGACCAGGCTGGCCTTGAACTCACAAAGATCCGCCTGCCTCTGCCTCCCAAGTGCTAGGATTAAAGGCATGCGCCACCACACCCGGCTATGTTCACTATTTTTAACAAGAATATTCTGGGAAAATGACAGATAAATGATTTCTTTGGGAGCTTACCAGAACCTTTGTCCTATAAATGTAAAAAAAATTCTTAATTCCTTAGTCACCCATCATGCTACCAGCAAATAAACAAGCCCAAAGGAAGCAGTTAAGAGTTGCTATTGGACTATTAATCTTGAACTCATACCAGATGCATCAGAATATAATCTGCAGATGTGAGCATTTCACAAAGGATTCACAGAAGTGCCCAAAGGCCTGAAGATAACGAGAGCCTCTGTGAGGCTCATACTGCTGAGTGGCAAGTAAAAACAAAACAGCCACAACCACAAACAAGAAGTCTGCCAAACTGAAGGACCCAAGCAAAGTTAACGATGTTCTTTCTTAGTTGGATATCCCTGGTCCATCCATTCTAGAGTATCATCTGGGTTTCCCCAAGGCTTGAACTAAGGGAAGAGGGTGTATAATCGACAACCCACAAAATGAATCCACCTAACAGTGTGGCTCCATCAACTAGAGTGCAATACAGTCCCAGAGCACAATTATCAGCCCCAGTAGGCCTGTGATAGCTGTCCTGGCTTTGATAAAAGCCCCCAGCTCAGCTTTTCAAGTCAGGGTCCATGGTGGTACCAGAAACAAAATGCACTACCAAGGTAGGCTGACAAGCAAGGGTTATCCTGGTCCTTGAGAATCTCTAAGCCCTAGAGACAACTCATGATTAGTCTAGTCTAATATTATTAAATAAGAAAGCAAAGTAATGAAAATATGGTAAGTGGGTTGGTTTTGCAACTTAGAGGTGCAGAAAACATCTCTATCCATGAAATAATTCTTATTTCTTGAATATTCTCAGTTGGCTTCCTAATATAAGAGCTCTGATTTAAAAGGTTAGAAGCTGGCTGTGGTGGCACATGCCTTTAATCCTAGCACTTGGGAGGCAGAGGCAGGCAGATCTTTGTGAGTTCAAGGCCAGCCTGGTCTACAGAGTGAGTTCCAGGAAAGCTGGGGCTACAGGAAGACCCTGTCTTGAAAAGACCAAAAAAAAAAAAAAAAAAAAGATAAAAATGTTATAAAAGAATTTTTATGTCTATTTCCTGAGGGTTATGGGTTACTATATAACCTTTCTTCAGGAGATATGGACACAAGTCTATTCACTGCAGGTAGGGCACTGATGAGACCAAAGAAGCAAATTCATTCAGGTAAAGCTTGGTGAACTATTGAGTTTACTGGGGTGGCTTGCAGGAGGCTGGGCAACTCTAAGGGAACTGTGTCAGTGAGAAGCCCGTCCAGAAATGAGTGATTACTCATATCCTAGCNAAAAAAAAAAAAAAAAAAAGAAATTGAGATTCAAAGAAGTTGAGAACTGGCCCAAGGTCGCAGAGCTAATAAATAGCACAGAATTCAAACACAAATCCAGAGCCTCTCAGCTTTGGTAGAAGAGCACCCAGACACGGGCAGGAAGAGTCCCTGCGTGCTCTGCATCTGTTCCCCAGGCCCAACTTCATGTTCCTCCTCCTCTACCTTGAACAGTGACTTCAAGAAATCTCAGAAGAATCAGACTTGAAAAGTCCTAAAACTACAAGCATCTATTTACAGTTAATCAGTACCCTACTGGCCCTGCAGACACGTCTGACATTTGGAAGCAGGAAGAAGCAACCACAGGCTCTGACTGGGGCCTACCTGGGACTAGGAATCAGAGGGGCCCAGAGGAGCACAGTCTCTGCTGCCCACCCGAACTAACTGCACCACCACCACAGGGAGCCTCTTCCTCAGAGACACTTTCAGGTTCTGGGTTCTGAGTCTACAGAAGGGGCCTTTT
Source organism: Rhizomys pruinosus (assembly GCA_009823505.1). Classification (NCBI taxonomy): domain Eukaryota; kingdom Metazoa; phylum Chordata; class Mammalia; order Rodentia; family Spalacidae; genus Rhizomys; species Rhizomys pruinosus. The sequence continues at coordinate 5,414,364 of VZQC01005766.1, read as the reverse complement.
ACTTTTTTACCTTTTTCTTCTATCTCAATCCCAGAAATTACCTGATCATCTTCTCTAGAACAAACATTATTTAAATACCTGTACACTGATTTTTTTTTTTTGTTCTCTTCAATAAGGTGAATTCTGAGGCCAGTATCTTTGTCTCTCTTATTCAGTGTGATATCCTTAATGTTTTCTAATATCAGAAAAGTACCCAGTAATTACTGAATGAATGAATGAATGAATGAACAAATGACTGAGCTGAACAAATGAACAAGACTAAATAATGCCTACTTCTCGGGAAGCCCTATCAAACGTGTTGCTGGACCTCAACATCCCCACAAAATACTTCCCTAAAATCCCCACATCTCAGCGCCAGGCATAAGCCCTCACTGCACCCCACAGCACACATTAAAGCAGAACCTGGAGCCGGGCCTAGGGAGGAGACCCGCTTCTCCAGTAAGTACAGCCCAGGACCTCTGCAAATTAAAAGCTCCTCTTCATTCAATCTACTGAACTTTAGTTATAGGTCGCACTTTTTATTTTTGTAACTGGCCAACCCACCAAATTATAGGCTTAGGCCATGGATAGGCACGCCAAACACTGGGGCCAGCCTAGCAGAGACACTGCCCTTTCTGGTGTGAAGGTAGAGGAATGAGGGCTAAGCGCCAGACAAACCTGAAAGGATAAAGGATGCCATTAGCCTGTTGGCAGAGCCTAGAGAAGACCCTGGCCCTCAAGCAGGCTGGTGTACAGAGGCAGAGAGATTCCAGGACTATCCCCAGCCACACTGAACTCAGCAATATAAAGCTGGGCAGGGTATGACCATGACTGATCTTCAGACTTCTTACCATAGCTGGCGAGATCCCGTACGGTCTGGGTCCTGCTCGCTTGATGCCTTCTCAGACCTCTCCTCAGGATCCTCGCCAATCTGGTTTTTCAGTTCCCTGAATGTGTAGTCCCCCCCCCCTAAATTCCATTATTCCAAGAAAGCCCTCCCCCCAAACCTTAGCATATGGCTGCTGCTGATGGACAGAGAGCAAAGTTAGGTCCTGTAAGACTGGGGCAAAAAAAACCACCTACTCCATTAAGACAAATCAAGGGCTGAGGACCAATTACGGTAGTGATAATAGATGAAGGGAAAGTGAGAAGAGAAACCCAGAGTGACTCCAGGTATCTAGCCTATGCGATTAGCTAGTAAAGAGTGCTATCCTACCCTGCCTCCCAAAGTACAGCATATACCTACTACTACCATTAGTAGTAGGTAGAAAGCAACACTGGTTACTATCATGATGCAGTGGGATACATCTATTGAGAATCTATCATGAACAAAGAATTTTGTGTATCTGAATGTATGTGCTCATGTGCATGTGCACATGTACACATGCATGCCCATGCTGGAGCATATGCACATGTGTGAGCATGAGTGTGGAAGCTGGAGTTTGATTTTGGGTGTCTTTCTCAATTGCTCTCCACCTTATTTTTGAGACAGGGTCTCTCAGTGAAGCTGGAGCTCAAGGATTCTGCTAAGCTGGCTGGCCAGCAAGCATCTCCCCAGCACTGAAATTGCTGGTGGACGACACCGTGCCAAGCTCTTTATGTGGGTGCTGGGATCAAAGTCAGATCCTCGTGCTTGCAGGCAAGCACTTTACCAACTGAGCCATCTCCCCAATTCCAAGGTATTACTTAGTACTATTTAGTACAAGACACTCTATTACCCAAAAGAAAGCCAAGACAGATTTGAAAAGGAAGAAGAAAAAAAAAAGCTCAAAGTTTGGTTTCTATAAATGGAAGCTTCTATGGTTCAAGGGTAACATATGGGACCATTTTCAATCCAGTTTTACTTAAATGATTCTGTTTCACTAACCTCTGAGGATTTAACATTTATCTCTCATATATTTCAATCATCCAACTTTTAATGAGCAAACTCATGAATGGCCAGGGACCACTTACCAACTAATCTCTATTCCCCAATGAAAGCCTGGGCAGCAGGGCCTCACAGAGCCTTTTCTAACATCAGTAAATTTTCATGCAGAACTCTCTGTGGACTGATGGTCCACTCTGATCCAAGCTCTCTTTGTAACTACGCTCTTCTAGTCCAAGCAGTCAGGTTTCCTGGCTGCTCTTCATTACAGCTGCTTCATTTGTCCTCCTTAATTCCCTACCATCCTACTTTCCTCTGGAAGAGCCTTTTTTCTCCTAACCTACCAGTCACTTTTAAGACCATACTCAAATTAATGCCTGATTCCTGATCCTGTATCAGGATGATCTTTCTCTCCTCTCCAATCCCTCTGTGCTTGCATTCTGTCACCTCAAAAGTTTACTTTGAGCTATTTTGTTTTTTTCTTTTGAGACAGGTTGGCCTGGAACTTACTACGTAATCAACAATGACCCTGAACTTGTGATTGTCCTGTCTTGATCTCCCAAGTACTGAGAGTACAGGTGTTCACTATCATGCTTGACTTACTTATGCATTGTTGGGATCAAACCCAGAGCCACATGTATTCTACCAACTGAGGTGAGTACTCTAACCAACTGAGCTACATCCCAGGCACTCAAGAACACACTGTTTCGCCAGGCGTGGTGGCGCACGCCTTTAATCCTAGCACTCAGGAGGCAGAGGCAAGTGGATCTTTGTGAGTTCAAGGCCAGCCTGGTCTACAGAGTGAGTTCCAGGACAGCTGGGGCTACAGACAACCTGAGCATACACACTTGGCTTAATTTTCCGGTTTAAAATACAGTTCTCGGGGGGCTGGAGAGATGGCCTAGCGGTTAAGAGCGCTGACCGCTCTTACAGAGAACCCGGGTTCGATCCCCAGCACCCACATGGCGGCCGAGAACCGTCTGAAACTCCAGTTCCAGGAGAACTCCAGTTCCAGGGGAATCCGAGACCCTCTTCTGACCTCCGCGGCATTGCATGACACGGGTGCACAAACTTGCATGCAGACAGTACATTCATACACATACGGAAATAAATAAAATTAATAAAAAAAATTATAAAAAAAACAAAAACAAACAAACAAAAAATACAGTTCTCGGGGCTGGAGAGATAGCCTAGTGGTTAAGAGCACTGCCTGCTCTTGCAAAGGACCTGGGTTCGATCCCCAGCACCCACATGGTGGCAGAGAACCGTCTGTAACTCCAATTCCAGAAGAACTCCAGTTCCAGGGGAATCCGAGACCCTCTTCTGACCTCTGTGGCATTGCACGACATGGGTGCACAGACCTACATGCAGACAGTACACTCATACACATACAAAAATAAATAAAAAATTAAAAAAAAATTTAAAATACAGTTCTCAAGCCAGGTGTGGTGGCGCCCAACTTTAGTCCCAGCACTCAGAAGGCATAGGCAGTCAGATCTCTATAAGGTGAAGCCCAGCATGGTCTACATAGCCATTACCAGGCCAGCTGGGGCTACAAGGAGACCCTGTCTCAAAAAAAAAAGGGGGGGGTATGAAGAGATGGATCAGTGGTTAAGAGCTGCTCTTCCAGAGGACCCGGGTTTGATTCCCAGCACCCACATGATGACTAACAATCATCCCTAACTCCATTGCTCCATTGTAAGGGATTCTGACGCCCTCTCTGACCTCCATGGGCATTGCATGACACAGATGCACTTACACACATGCAGGCAATGCACTCATACACATAAAATAAAAATAAATATTTAGGGGCTGGAGAGATGGCCTAGTGGTTAAGAGCGCCGACCTCTCTTGCAGAGGACCCGGGTTCGATCCCCAGCACCCACATGGCAGCTGAGAACCATCTGAAACTCCAGTTACAGGAGAACTCCAGTTCCAGGGGAATCTGAGACCCTCTTCTGACCTCCGCGGCATTGCACGACACGGGTGCACAGACTTGCATGCAGACAGTACATTCACACATACAGAAATAAATAAAATTAATAAAAAAAAATTTTTTTTTAATATTTAAAAATATTAAAATGTTAAAAAAAAACAGTTCTCAGAACTTATTTTGTATCTCCAACTATAGTTACATCATTTTCCACATCTCTGGTATACTCTAAAGCACTTAGCAAAGTGCTGTGTGTACAGAAAGCCAGAACCTAAAATACATTTCTTTAACAAATCAAGAAAGGAAGGAACATTTACAGCAGACCTTGGGACTTGCCAACCTAAACGAAGTCTTCATTGTTATGCTCTCTTAATGTAGACTTTGTCTGAGGATACAGTCTATTTTTGTTTTGGTTTTGTGAGACAAGGTTTTGCTATGCATCCCAGGGTGCCCCTGAACTCATTATTGTATTATCACAAACTGGCAATCGAACTCACTATGCATCCCAGGATGGCAATGACCTATCTTCCTGCCTCTACTACCCAAGTTCTGAGTTTATAGGCAGATGCCATCAAACCCAGCTTGGCTCCTATTTTGTAATTACATCATTGGGGTCGGGTAGGGGACCACAGACTGTCATGTAGCTCAGGATGGCCTCAAGCATGTTATATAGCTGAGGCTGGTTTTGAACTCCTAAGCGTCCAGCCTCTACCTTCCAAGTGCTGATATTATAGTGTGTGTCACCATGCTCAGCTATAATTATACCTTTAATAGCTGTCTTTGTTCTAAACTTCATGAAGATGGAGATACTGTTTGTTTCATCACTTTATATGCAGTGGTATCAGTGACATGTGACAAGTAAAAAAAAAAAAACAACTTTTTAAGTATCCTAGTGAGATTATTGGGATTCCAACCCAGTCAAACCTACTCTAAAGCCCAAAATTTTCCACCACATCTCTTAGCAAAGGATCAGCAAGACTGGTCACCTCCCACATATCCTGCAGTTATCAACACAATCCTTTCCAAAGCAATAATGATGGCAAAACATCAACTCTGGAAAGAGGAACTGGGAGTTAGGAGTGTGAACTGTAAAGCTAGTGTAGTGACACACCCCTGTAACCCTAGTAAAGCTAGTGTAGTGATACACCCCTGTAACCCTAGCCCTCAGGAAGCTGAGGCCAGAGGGTTGCCACAAGTTCAATGCCAGTACGGGCTAGGAAGTTCCAGGCTAGTCTGGGGCTACAGTAGAAGATCCTGTCACAAACAAACAAACAAACGAACGCACTAAAATACAACGTGGCTTTGGAGTCAGACTGCTTGGATTCCAATCCTGATTAACTACTAAGTGTTTAATATTAGACGAACCATTTAACCTCCTTGGACCTCGGTTTCAAATATACAAAATGGAACTAGCTGCTTCAGGCTAGGGTTGTAGCCCAGTGGTAGAACATATGACTAGAATGCTTGAGGCCCTAGGGACCATTTTCAGCACACACAAAAACACTAAAAGCGAGTAAACAAAGAAGAAAACAGAAACAAAAAGCCTGCTTTAGAGTCATGGAAATGAAATCAGACATCAAAAGTGCTTTGCTTGGTGCTGGCATACCATTACCATTCAATAACAAGGGGAAGGTCACTGGATGTCATCTGTCCCTCTTCCCAATGTAGCCACACTGAATAAATCTTTTTCTGTTTCTCTCTCTCTCTCTCTTTTTTTTTAATTATTATTTTCCAAAGAGCCAAGAGTCTAGAAAAAATGATTTCCATGGGACAAGAGCTGCTGAGCTGACTGAGCAGCTGGGGTGCAGTGAAGCCCAGAGCTCAGGGTTATTTCCCCTGCTGATGTCATCGCTGTGGTTCTGCCAAAACCAAAGGTACAGCTTTGGCTGAACTAGAAATGAAAGAGAAAAATATAACCTGCCTGTGTCTGAGGAACCAGGATCTCACCTGGGCTTACAATTTAAGGGGCTGGCTCAGCAGTTAAGAGCACTGGGTGCTCTTGTAGAACTGGGTTTGGTTCCCAGAACCCCTAAGGGACCTAACAACCATTCATATGCAACTCCAGTGCCAGGGGATCCAACGCCCTCTTCTGACCTGCACAGGCATTGCATGACATGGTGCAGTTTCATACATGCAGGCAATATACTCATATACATAAAATAAAATAAAATTTTAAAAAGAAAGAATTAATTAATTAATTAATTTAGCTGGGCATGGTAGCACACACCTTTAGTTCCCAGCAGAGGCAGGTGGATCTCTGTGAGTTCAAGGCCAGTCTGGTCTATATAGTGAGTTCCAGGACAGCTCGGGCTACAGGGAGACCCTGTCCCCCCAAAAAAAGACCCCCAGAGAAAAAAAAGAATTAAAAATGTAGCCTCTGAACAGAAGAGCATCTCTCTGCTATGAAAACAAGTTCCCGGGGCTGGAGAGATGGTCTAGCGGTTAAGAGCGCTGACCGCTCTTACAGAGGACCCGGGTTCGATCCCCAGCACCCACATGGCTGAAACTCCAATTCCAGGAGAACTCCAGTTCCAGGGGAATCTGACACCCTCTTCTGACCTCCAGGGCATTGCACGACACGGGTGTGCACACTTGCATGCAGACAGTACATTCATACACATACAGAAATAAAATAAAATTAAAAAAAAAACAAGTTCCCATGTCTGCGTGGGGCAGGGAATGGGCTGGAGCAAGCTACAGATCCCACCGGGGTCCTTTCCTTCTCATATTCATATTTTGCCTCAGTACAGAGTAGGAGAAACTTTTTATTATTATTAAAAGTTGAGCTGGGGGCTGGAGAGATGGCCTAGCGGTTAAGAGCACCGACTGCTCTTACAGAGGACCCAGGTTCGATCCCCAGCACCCACATGGCGGCCGAGAGCCGTCTGAAACTCCAATTCCAGGAGAACTCCAGCTCCAGGGGAATCTGAGACCCTCTTCTGACCTCTGCGGCGTTGCACGACACGGGTGCACAGAATTGCATGCAGGCAGTACATTCATACACATACAGAAATAAATAAAATTAATAAAAAATAAATTAAAAAAAAAAAGTTGAGCCGGGCGTGGTGGTGCATGCCTTTAATCCTAGCACTTGGGAGGCAGAGGCAGGTGGATATCTGTGAGTTCAAGGCCCGCCTGGTCTACAAAGTGAGCTCCAGGCCAGCTGGGACTAAAGAGAGACCCTGTCTCAAAAAGACGAAAAAAAAAAAAAAGTTGAGGTTTCCCCTCCAACTCCATTTTTATTCTTCCTTTTCCCTTAAAAGATGAATAGACAAGTACCTAATGTTAAAAAAAAAAAAAAAGTTCTATTCTAATGCTCATAAAGTCTCAGCCCCTAACCTACTTACTCACCTCCAGAGCTCAGAGGCAAGGCTTCCTACAGGCCTTTTCCTCTACACATTTGTATATAAGCATGTTGTTTTTATACAACATTATAGTCTTTCAACTGCCCTTTTAGATTATTATTTTAGTACATATACACATACTTGGAGATTCCCATCAGCTATAAACATTTATTAAGTACCTACCCTATACCAGGAATTTGGTTGTACAGTGATAAGCAAACATAATATCCCCTGCCCTCATTGAGCCAGCAGTCTAGAAAGATAAACAAGTAATCAAATGATTAATTTTTCAAAATGAAAAACACAAAGCATGATTCTTTTTTTTTTTTTACAAAGCATGATTCTAAGATGGAAAATACTAAGCAGGGTACACTCTTGAGAGGTAGGCGATAACGTAAAAGCTGAGGCCTGAAGTTATAAACTAGAATGAGTCATTGGAAGATTCAGGGATGCCTGGAACCCCAGTACTCAAGGCACAGGCAGGAAGATAACCCGTCAGTTCAAAGACAGCCTGGCTGTCATAATTCTAGGTCATGGCAAGATCCTTGTCTCAAAACAACAAACCAACAAAAGCCATCCCAAACATCTGTATTAATAACAACCACAGATTTCATCAGTCTTTGGAATTCTGTACAGAGGATTAGTACAGAAACTATTTTCTTCAAAATTTCATTTCCTTGATTTCTAATGGGGTTAAAATTTTATCCTTTTCTTTGAGGTAGGCAGATGGATCTCTGAGAGCACGAAGCCAGCCTGTCTACGTAGCAAGTTCCAAAAGTTCCAGGCCAGGTGAGGCTACAGGGAGACCTTGTCTCAAAATGACAAAAAAAAAAAAAAAAAAAAAAGTATCCTTTTCTGGAACTTTAGTATATAACACATAAGTGTGTGCTCCTTGTAAAAAACTTGGACACTCAGAGCTAGAGATGGCTCAGTCCTCCTGCAGAGGACCTAGTGGTTCACAAACATCCAATAACTCCAGTTCGAAGGGATCCAGTGTCCTCTTCTGGCCTCCGTGGGCAATGAATGCAAGTGGTGCACTTACATACATGCAGGCAAAACACTATACACCTAAAATAACTAAATAAATAATTATTTACAAAGCTCTACTGATCCTCCTCTCTTTGAATCCCAGCAGGGACCAACTGTTATCCATTTATTTGCTTCCTCTTCTTGTTTGGTGAGGGGGAGTGTGTTATGTTGGTAATTTGAGACGAGGTCTTCCTAAATAGCCCTGGCTGGCCTAGAACTTGTGATCCTTATGTCTCAGCTTCCTGAGTGCTGGGGTTACAAGCACATGCCACCATATCCAGCTTGGTTGGTTGGTTGGTTGGTTGGTTGGTTTGAGACAGGGTCTTACTCTGCAGCCCAAGCTGGCCTCAAACCTGCAGGCTTACCTCCTGCATCAGCCTGACAGGTGCTGGGACTGCTGGTACAAATGCCACCATATCTGACATTTTATTTCCATTTTCTTTTATTTTTTTGGTCTTTTTGAGACAGGGTCTCCCTGCAGCCCCAGCTGTCCTGGAACTCGCTCTGTAGACCAGGCTGGCCTTGAACTCACAAAGATCCACCTGCCTCTGCCTCCCAAGTGCTAGGATTAAAGGCGTGCGCCACCACGTCTGGCTTATTTCCATTTTCACAAAAAGTTTCCTATGTATTTGAAATTTAAAAAAGAAAATTTTTAATTAAGCATCTTTTTGAAGCTGTATTTCTAGTAAGTCTTTGAGCTTCAACAAAATCTCAACCAAAAATATGTAAGGACTCCCTAAGTGACATTTAAGTGGAGACCATCTCTGGTGAAGCCCTCTGAGCCTTGGCTCCATTACCTGTAAAACAGAAATAAAATAAAAATGCCTTACAGAGTTGTTGTCAAGTTAAATTAAATCACACATTAACAGCATGTGTCATATGCCCAAGAAATATTAACAACTTCTACAAGTTAATCCAGGCATCTAGGGGCTGGAGAGATGGCCTAGTGGTTAAGAGTGCCAACTGCTCTTGCAGAGGACCCGGGTTAGATCCCCAGCACCCACATGGCGGCTAAGAACCGTCTTTAACTCCAGTTCCAGGGGAAACCGACACCCTCTTCTGACCTCTGCAGCATTGCACAACATGGCTGCACCAACCTACATGCACAGTACATTCATACACATACAAAAATAAATAAAATAAAAAAATCCAGGCATCTAGTGGGCACTAGAGGCAGCCATTTCTAAGAGATGATAGGGGACCCCACACAGAAAAAAAAATAGTATTGTCTTAAAATTTAAAAAAAGATGAATGCAAAGCCCCCAAGATCTGAAATTTTCTTTAAAAAAAAAATCTTATATTTAAAAATATTTTAAGCAGCCAAGAAAGGGATCATTCAGTTGTTTGCTGTTGTGAAGGTAGACAACAAGAAGATTTAAGCATAGAAATAACTACTAAAACACACTCTATGAAACCAACTCTGCCTACGCATTTTGGGAGAACCCTATCTACAGGAGAGAGTTGCTGCTCCTGGCCAGTATTACCCCAACACAGGATGTAACTTAAACTCTGTACCCTACCACAAGAGAGGCCACTGATTCCATAGGACTTGTCAAAACCTGTCTACTTACTCCTACCGAGATGTTCCCAGAGGTTGAGGGCTAGAAACCTGGCTCAAAGGGGTAGATCCGCCGGGCGTGGTGGCGCATGCCTTTAATCCTAGCACTTGGGAGGCAGAGGCAGGCGGATCTTTGTGAGTTCAAGGCCAGCCTCGTCTACAGAGTGAGTTCCAGGACAGCTGGGGCTACAGGGAAACCCTGTCTCGAAAAGACCAAAAAAAAAAAAAAGGGGTAGATCCTACCACAAAAAGATCCTTAAACTACAGTGTGTCAAGGGGTCTAAATATCACCTTTTAATGGGAACCAGTCTTCAACAATCTTTCTTTGTTGTTACTAACAACAGAGGCCTCATTTTATCTGCACTGATTAACTAGGGTTCCTTCCTAGGACACACTCAGATCACTGTTGGCATCACAAAGCTCTTTCAGGAGTCTCTCCAGCTATCCTTTCTTCTGACTTAAAAGGCAGAACTTCCCTGGAAGATCTAAGAATAGTCTAAAAGCCCCTCAAAATAAAGCATGTGTACACAGGAGGAAGGCCACAGGTTTGGAATTTTCAAAGGTATCTTTTATCTAAAAATATATATATGAAAAAAAATGAAGCACTACCAAAATTTCTTACAAATTTAGCTAGCCAAAACCTTGAACTTGGGAGATACAAACAGAAGGATCCAGGGCAGCTTGAGATACTTGAAATTCTGTCTTAACTCCTGACTCTACCCTACCCCCCCCAAAAGTACTTCTTGTGAACACATTCCCAACATATAAAACCTTTTACATGCCGACTTAATGGATGGAATAGGGGATAGGTATAGTGTGTATATTCCTAACTTCTTTGACAAGTTTTAGTGAAGAGCCCACAGTATGGGAATCAGGTACTAACCCTACTGACAGGGGTAACAAGGAGAGGCCCACCTCCTTCCTGAGCTATACACTCATAAACTTTGGCTCTATTGTCACTTTATTCCTTTGGGGTTTTTTTTTTTTTTGGGGGGGGGGCGGCAAGTTCTCCCTTTGTAGCCCAGGCTGGCCTCCCAAGCATTGGAACTACAGGCATGTAAGGTACTGTGTATAAACATCAGAACTGTCAGATGTTTACTATCCCTGGCCCTTGGGAGAAGGCTAGCACTGCAGCATGTGATCCTAAATATCCTTACTTGCTCCTCAAAAGTCCAGTGTGGAACAATACTTTCCTCAGTTTGAAAAACACTGTAACTTACGGGAACAGAAGTTGTGTATGTGTATCAGTGAGTAACAGATATACAATCAGTCTTATTTGTAGAACCTTTACAGAGTAAGTCATTTTCATATGTTCTCTTCATTTTTAAATTTATTTTCTTTTATGTAAGTGGTTTGCATGCATATATGTAAGCATACCCCATGTCTTGAAATAGCCACAGAGGCCAGAAGAGGGCATGTGATCCCCTGGAACTGGAGTTATGGATGGTTATTAGCCATCATGTGGGATCTGGGAACTGAACCTGGGTCCTCTGCAAGAGCAGACAGTGCTCTGAACTGCTAAGCCATTTCTCCAGCCTTACTACGTTCTTTCCTTGAATATATACTTAAAACCTTGTGTAGTAAGAATTAGCTTCATCCATGTCAAAGAACAAAAGTGACTCAGAAAAGCTGCAGGATTTTGGCTGGTAAGATGACCTGGGCGTAAAGCCCCTTGCTGCCAAGCCTGACAACCTGAGCTTGATCCCTGGAACCCACAGGGCAGGAGGAGAAACAACTGCTGAACTGTCCTCTGACCTCCAGACGAACGCCATGGCACTCGCATGGACACACACACACATGAACAGAAAATAAAAATGTAATTTTAAAATGTTTTTCATTTTTTTTTTACATTATAAGATTTGTCCATGGTCTTTCTGGAATCAGAACCTGTCTTCCCATTCTAAAACCAACAGCCTTTCTTTCAAACCAAGGCTGAGCCAGCAAATCTCAAACTAGCTACTTCCCTCTCAGAAAAAATCTTTAATGATTTCATGGGAAACTGGGACTGTGTAGTGACTAGCTCTCCTGCTGATAAAAAAAAAAAAAAAAAAAAAGCCAAACTGCTCTGGGCTCTAAGTAGCTCTTAAAACAGAATAACCGTCCCTTAAAGTACCCAAACCCAGGCTCAAGCCCAGCTCTTGCTTGGAAAGGGGCTGGGTAACTGGGAGACACTGTAATAATGTCACAGAAGACAGAAGTGGGAAGAGAACTGGAAGGGGAGAGAGCAGAACGAGGCAGACTGTGAAGAAAGGAGTAGCCAGGGGTGTGGGGAGCAAAGGTAACAGTAGTTTCTCCAGGTCTGAAGTCAGCCAGACACCTCTCCACATTTCTCAAGAGATGTGCTCTCCCAGATGAAGGAAGGCAAAGGAGAGAGAGGTCAGAGGTTCCAGCTGCCCAGTTCAGCTCCATTCTAGAATCCTCTCTCTCCCTCACAGACAGCCCAAAACCCTTTGCTGCATCTGTTTTATTTAAAGGAGTTCTGACAGGGCCAAGAGAGCAGCAGGAGCAGGGAGGCCTTGGAACCACAGCACTTTCTCTTATCTGCAGAGAAAAAGTCCTTCCCCTCTCTAAAGTACTGCCAAGCTCGAATGAACTTCCCTGTCACTGCGGCAGCTCAGCTCAAACCTCAGTCTTTCCAAAATGGAGGCCACTAGCCCAACAGACCAGGTGACACACTGACTTCAGGCAGGCAGTGCTGCGGTCCCCTGGGTTCACTACAGTCCACTCTGGGGCAAACACCTTGCTCCTGACCACAGGACCAGGGCCCTGCCTCTGCCTAGCCTTCCCAGACCCCCTCGGGGGAAGATCTGTGGTCTCATTTCCTCTCTACCTTGGCTTCTCTTCTCACTTCACTGAAGATTAGCTATTTCCACCAAGACCAGTTCCTGTTCTCACCAGCTGTAGAAGTTGTTTTCCGGAGGCAGAGTTATGAAGCACTAGTGTGACTGCCAACTGGACTGTCCCCGCTATAGAACACAGACCCCAAATATCCAGAACTAAGGAATGTTTCATCCCAGACAAGGTGGCAGCACAGCATAAGAAGCAGGAAGCGAATGCAAGCATTCCACAGGACTTTATCCTCACATATATAGTTATATTCCTTCATGTGTGAAAAATATAATGCTAAACCATGGAAAACACACTTATTACATAGATATATGGATAAATAACAAATCCCCAGTAGGCCAGGCTTGGTGGCGCACACCTTTAATCCTAGCACTTGGAAGGCAGAGGCAAATGGATCTCTGAGTTCAAGGCCAGCCTGGCTACAGACTGAGTTCTGGACAGCTGGGACTACAGGGACACTCTGTCTCAAAAATACAAAATAGGGGCTGGAGAGATGGCCTAGCGGTTAAGAGCGCCAACCACTCTTACAGAGGACCTGGGTTCGATCCCCAGCACCCACATGGCGGTCGAGAACTGTCTGAAACTCCAATTCCAGGAGAACTCCAGTTCCAGGGGAATCCGACACCCTCTTCTGACCTCTGCGGCATTGCACAAAACGAGTGCACAAACCTGCATGCAGACAGTACATTCATACACATACAGAAATAAATAAAAAATTAAAAATAATAATAATAATAATAATAATAAAATAGAGGCTGGAGAGATGGCCTAACGGTTAAGAGAGCCGACTGCTCTTGCAGAGGTCCCGGGTTTGATCACCAGCACCACATGGCGGCTGAGAACCATCTTTAACTCCAGTTCCAGGGGAATCCGACGCCCTCTTCTGACTTCTACGGTATTGCACAACACAGGTGCACAAGCCTACATGCAGACAGTACATTCATACAAATAAAAATAAATAGCCAGATGTGGTGGTGCACGCCTTTAATCCTAGCATTTGGGAGGCAGAGGCAGGAGGATCTTTGTGAGTTCAAAGCCAGCCTGGTGTACAAAGTGAGTCCAGGACAGCTGGGGCTACAGGGAGACCCTGTCTCCAAAAGACAATAAATAAATAAATAAATAAATAAATAAATAAATAAATAAATAAATAAAATTTTAAAAATAATAATTAAATAAATAAATCCTCAATAGAAAGGAAGGACAATAGATAGCCAATACACTTAAGATGAAATAGAGAAATATGGCCGGGCGTGGTGACGCACGCCTTTGGTCCTAGCACTTGGGAGGCAGAGGCGGGCGGATCTTTGTGAGTTCAAGGCCAGCCTGGTCTACAGTGTGAGTTCCAGGACAGCTGGGGCTACAGGGAGACCCTGTCTCTAAAAGACCAAAAAAAAAAAAAGAAAAAGAAATAGAGAAATATGAAGGAAAACAAGATACTATTTTTGTATTAATCAAATACACAAAGATTTTATTTTACTTTATTTTATTTTATGTGTATGACTTTATTGCCTGCATGTAAGTACACCCATGTCATGCAAAGCCCATAGAGGTCAGAGGTGGGCACTGGATGCCCTGGAACTGAAGTTACAGACTGTTGTTAGCTGCCATGTCAGGGGTGGGAATTGAACCCTGATCCCGCAAGAGAAGCAGGTGCTCTTAACAATTGAGCCATCTCTCCAACCCCTAAAGAAAGGTTTTTATAAAGCTAAATTATCCAGAAATGGTCTATAAAGAAAAGGAGGACAAGGGACAAAGGTAAGTGGTATTCATGCCTAGCATGAATGAGACCTTGAGTTAAAGCCCAGCATTGTGAGAGAAGCAATAGGGGAAAGAGGAGGAGAGAGGAGGAAGACCAAGACACAGATGGAGAGATACTAATTTACTATTGGACAGAAAAAGCGATTGATACACTTTGATAGAAAGTATAGTCAGCTGGGCATGGTGGTGCACGCCTTTAATCCCAGCACCGGGAGGCAGAGGCAGGCAGATTCTCTGTGAGTTAAAGCCAGACTGGTTCAAGTTAGCTCAGGCCAGCTGGGATAAAGGGAACATTGTCTCAAAATACCAAAAAAGCGGGGCATGCTGGGCACCCTTTAATCCTAGACTTGGGAGGCAGAGAGCGGCAATTTTGTGAGTTAAGGCCACCTGTCTACGAGTGAGGTTCCGGACAGCGGGGGCTAAGGGAGACCTGTCTCAAAAGACCAAAAAAAAAAAATTACAAGAAGGGAAAGAAGGAAGGAAAAAAAAAAAAAAAAAAAAAGGGAAAGGGGAAGAAGGGAAGGGAAGGGTACAAGGAAGGAAAGGGAAGCAGGGAGGAAAGGGAAGGAAGGAAATGGAATTTAAAAGGGTAAACTGTAAATGTCAAGGGAGAAGAGTAAAGGACAGTGAAAGGAAAAGGTGAAATTAGAAAATTCACATGCCATTTACAAGGTCCCAGTTACAAGTTAAAGGGAATGGTCAATTGTAACGTAACTTTCAATGTAAACTTTGCCATTTACACTTTAACGGCACTGTACTGTAAACATTATAACGTTTCACATTTCCCTTGAACTATGCCTGCCTTCCGCCGAGCGTCACCTCCCATAAACCTCCCTCCCTACATCCTCAATCCCTCCCTTGCCCCCATCCCTACTCCATCAACTACCCGCAACTACAAGCACTGCCACTCACTCACTCCTCCCTCACGCCCTCAAATCCCTCCCTCCCTCCCATCCCCTCCATCCCCGACCAGGACTCTATTATCTTTTTTTTTTTGCCATGTCTCGCGTGTGCCCTAGGGTGCTATTTTCCATAAATCTCCTTCGTCCTGCACATCCCTGATCCCTTTTCAGCCCACCAACTGTGTCGGCCTACCACCTCCCCTGCGTTTTCCTTTTCTCTCCACATCCCGAATCGCATCCCATGCTCCCCCTGTCCACCCAGCACCCCCCGGTAGTCGCCTTTAAAACGCAATATAACCAGCCTGGAGAAGATAGAGAGAATAAGCTAGCCGTTAAGAAGCCTGACTGCTCTTTTGCAGAGGACCTGGTTCGATCCCCGGCACCCACATGGTGCTAGAACCCGTCTGTACATCCAATTCCCAGGAAAAACTTCTCTCCAGTTTCCCCCCAACCGGGGATCCGAGAACACATCTTCTGACTCGCGCGATGCACGAACGATGGGTAAGCGACAAACCACCACATACATGCAGACAAGTACATTCTAAAACAAACAAAAAGAAAAAATAAAATTAAAAAATAAATAATAAACAATAAATAAATAAATAGCATCTACCCTGCTATAGCGGGTCAGCTAGCTACCAATTTGTCTAAGACAATAATCAGAGATGGATACAAATATTTATGCACAAGAAATTCATCACAATGCTATTTATAATAGCAAAAAAAGATAAAAATGAAAAATAACAGTAACAAAATATTCTATTATGGATTACTATGTAGTCATTAAGTCATGATACTCAAGAACGTTTAAACAAATGAGAAAATGCTTAAAACTGTAAAGGAAAATTCATTTTACAAGACTGTTTGAAGAGTATTATGTCTGATTTTTAAAATATATAGATATATATATATATATGGGGGCTGGAGAGAATTCCTAGCGGGATAATAGCCCGCTGCTCTTGCAGAGGGACCCGGGTTTCGAAATCCCCATCACCCACATGACCGCTAACAACAAAAACCATCTGCAACTCCAATTCCAGGAGAACTCCAGTTCCAGGGAAGGCCGACACACCTCTTCTGCTCCGCGGCATTGCACAACAGGGTGCACAAACTACATGCAGACGTAATTCATACACAAGAAAAATAAAATTAAAAAAAAAAAAAAAGAAAAAGAAAACCGTCTTTAACTACATTCCAGGAGAATCGGACGGCCTCTTCCCCCTGACTCCGTGGCGATTGGCAAAACGACATGAGTGCACAAGACCTACATCAGACAGTACTTCATACATATTGAAATAAATAAAATTAATAAAAAAAAAATAAACTCTAAAATATTTAAAAAATAAATAAATAAAATAATATATTATATTATTTTGTTTTATATCGTTTTAAGACTTATAAATTATTTAAATATAATATATGTAACTATGTTGATGTGATGGCTGGTCGGGCATGGGGGGTGCATGCCTTGATACCCAGCCCACAGGGGGAGGCAGGCAGGCCGATCTCTAGGGTTCAATGCCCAGCCTTGTCTACCTAGGTGAGTTGTTCCAGGCCAGCTGGGGATCAGGGAGACCCTGTCTCAAAAGACCAAGAAATTACATAAATAAATAATAAAAAAACTAAATAAGATGTCAGGCTGGGTGTGGTGGCGCACGCCCTTTATCTCAGCATTGGGAGGCAGAGGCAGAACCCTGTGAGTTCAAGGCCAGCCTGGTCTAACACAAGTGAGTTTCTAGGACAGCTAGAACTACAAGGAAACCCTGTCTAAAAAGACACAAAACAAAAAAAAAAAAAAAGGGGTGGTGGTGATTTTAACTAAGGAAAAAATAATAGAAAATAGGGCTGAAGAATGTCCGAGCGTAAGAGTATGCCGACTGCTCTTGCAGAAGGACCCGGGGTTTGATCCCCTCACCCACATGGCAAGCTGAGACCGTCTTTAACTCCAGTTTCCAGGGGAATCCCATGCCCTCTTCTGACCATTCCCATGGCATTGAAACGACATGGGTGCACAAACCTACATGCGACAGTAAATTCATACACTACAACAAGAATAAATAAATTAAAAAAATAATAAATAAAAAAACCGTATATCTTAGTACTAGATGATACAGATAATAATCTTTATAGCTTCCAGTAATTTCCAAATGTAAACTTTAATACTAACACACACACACAACACACACCACACACACACACATATAATATATATATTATGCAAGACACACAATTTTTCAGCATCAGTATGGGAAAAAAATCTATTCTATTTCTTTTTTTGTTATTTTGTCTTTTCTAGATCGGTCTCCTTGTAGCACAGCTGTCCTGGACTCACATTGTAGACACGGCTTGCCTTGAACTCACAATATCCTCCTGCCGCAGTCTGCCGCCCAAGTGCTAGGATCCACAGGCCGGCTCTTTTTTATTTTTTTTTTTTGGAAAAAGGAGTGGACTAATTCTTGAACACCCTCTTCCCTACCCTCGAGGGCACTCACTTTTGTGAGGGAGGGACATTTTTTGGCTTGAGACAGAGTATCTCACTGAACGGAGGAGCGGTCCTTGAATTTTACTAACCTGTCTCAACCTCCTAAGGGATTACAGACATGTGCTACCATGCCGGCATATTATGTTTTGGTGTGGAAGTTTTGTTGTGGTTGTTTTAGGTTGGGGTTTTTTGTTTGTTTGGTTGTTGTTCTTTTTTGAGACAGGATCTCCCTATAGACCCAACTGACCTGGGCTGGAACTCAAACGCTGTATACCCAGGCTGGCCTTGAACTCAACACAGAGCTCCTTTCTCTGCCCTCCTGAGTGCTAGGATTAAGGGGTGCACCACCACGCCAGTTAAGAGGGTTCTTCGCCGCCATGTGGATGCTGGGATACGAACCTGGGTCCAGTCTGCGGAGCAGAGCGAGAGCTCTTAACACTGCCATCTTATCTTTATCCAGCCCTTGTTGTCTTGGTTTTTTGAGACAGGGTCTCCGGGCAGCCCCAGCTGTCCGAACTCACTATGTAGACCAAGGCTTGTCTCAGTCGCACAGAGGAGCTGCCTTCCCTCTTGCTCTGCTGTGCCTTCTAAGTTGCTGGGATTAAAAGGTTGAGCAACCAACACCCAGCTCACATTAATGTTTTAAAAAGACAATGTCGGGGCTGGAGAGATAGCATATCGGTTAAGAGCGCCGCCCGCGCTTGCAGAGGACCCGGGTTCAATCCCAGCACCACACAATTGGCGGCTGAGAACGTCTGAAACTACTCCTTCCTGGAGAACTCCAGTTCCAGGGAAATCCTAGACCCTCTTCTTGACCTCCGCGGCAATTGCACGACAACGGGGTGCACAAACCTGCATTTAGAAAGGGACATCATACACAAAACATCAAAATAAATAAAAATAAAATTAAAAATTAAAAAAAAAAAAAGACAATTCAGGGGCTGGAGAGTGGCTATTTAAGCGTTTATAAGAGGGCCAACCGCTCTTACCGAGGACCACCCGGGTTTCCGATCCCCAGCACCCCGTGGGTGGCCGAGACCATCTGAAACTCCATTCCAGAGAATCCAGTTCCAGGGGGAACCGAAAGCACCCTCTTCTGAACTCCGCGGAGCAAAAATTGTTGAACGACACGGGTGCATAGACTTGCATGCAGAACGGTAACATCATACACATACAAAATAAAATAAAACGTAAAAAAAACATTTAAAAAAAGACAATTCAGAAATATGGCAGTTTGCTTAAAAAAAAAAACATGTCTAGATCTGATGAGATGGCTCGGCCAGTACAAAGCTCTGGGCAGGCAAACCCAGTGACCCGAGTTCAATTCCCAGAACCCACAGGAGAAGGAGAAAACTCCAAAAAGTTGTCCTCTAACCTCCACACTTGACCAGCAGCACATACATCCATACACATACATCCCCTCCACCCCCCCTCACACACACACACACACACACACTA
Organism: Rhizomys pruinosus; assembly: GCA_009823505.1. NCBI lineage: Eukaryota > Metazoa > Chordata > Mammalia > Rodentia > Spalacidae > Rhizomys > Rhizomys pruinosus. The sequence goes on along the minus strand of VZQC01005766.1, from coordinate 5,395,210 downwards.
ATAATAATAGAAAAAAATGGAAGGGGCTGGAGAGATGGCTCAGCAGTTCAGAGCACTGCCCACTGTTACAGATGACCCAAGGTTTACATAGTGCATAACAACTATCGATTACTCCAGTTCCAGAGGATCTGACACCCTCTTCTGTCTTCCACAGGTCTCACACATTTGTGGTATACTTCCATACATACAGGCAAAACACTTCATACGCATAAAAATAATACAGATTGGTAGATATATAAAGATATATATATATATATATATATATACACACACACACACACACATATATAATTTTTTTGGTCTTTTTTCAGACAGGGTCTCCCTATAGCCCCAGCTGGCCTGGAACTCACTCTGTAGCCCAGGCTGGCCTTGAACTCAGAGATCTGCCTGCTTCTGCCTCCTGAGTGATAGGATTAAAGGCGCACACCACCATAGCCACCATGTGGGTGCTGGGAATAGAACCCAGGTCCTCTGCAACAGCAGTCAGCACTCTTAACCACTGAGCCATCTCTCCAGTCCATAAAAAGTATTTTTTAAATAATAAATACAATTTTATTTTTGTTTTTGAGATGGGGTCTGTCTCCCTTTAGCCCCAGCTGGCCTGGAACTTACTATGTAGGCCATGTTGGCCTTGATCTCAGAGATCCATCTGCCTCTGCCCTTTCAGTGCTGGGACTAAAGACTTATGCCACCATGCCCAACTAAATAAATAAAATTTTAAATAAAACAAATTCTAGCCTATAATCTAGCAAGTTCTATCCTAAAGAAAACTGTTAAGAACTGAAGACTCGGGGCTGGAGAGAGAGCCTAGCGGTTAAGAGCACCAACTGCTCTTGCAGAGGACCCGGGTTCGATCCCCAGCACCCACATGGCGGCTAAGAATTGTCTGTAACTCCAATTCCAGGAGAACTCTAGGTCCAGGGGAATCCGAGACCCTCTTTTGACCTCCGAGGCATTGCACAACATGGGTGCACTAACCTACGTGCACAAACCTACATGCAGACAGTACATTCATACACATATAAAAATAAAATAAAATTAAAAAAAAAAAAAAAGAACTGAAGACTATGCATCAAGATGCTGGTAAACAGAAGCAGACAACAGGTGTGGCTGAGTCAACAGTGGTACCATTACTCAATGGACCAGTGTACAAACATGGTCATATGTTTACAATTACTAGTACAAGAAACTAATAAAACAACAAAACCAAAAAAAGGGATAAGCATATATATATATATATATATGTGTGTGTGTGTGTGTGTGTGTATGTGTGTCTCAAATATCACAACACTGTGCCCAACTGTGCACAGAGAGAACAAAATGAAAAGTGAAATAGAAAAGGTAACGAGGAGTAGGGGAGCAGACAGGAGGACTGGATGGTCCAGGGAAGGACAGTCCTCTGAGGCCTAGGTCTTCTCAGTAAGGAGGGGCACTTTCTCCCAAGCCTGACTCCAGCCTGAACTAATTCACCACAATCCCTGGGACTAGGGGGAGAAATTCCATGATGATTTGGAACCTGATATTTACTCCAAGGTTTTCCCAGCCCCTTTCTGTGTCAAGAGGCCCCTCAATGCCTCTCAGGCAACCAGCACCAAACCAGCTTAGCTGTGACACTTAAGCAAGGCCCAAATCGTCAGTCATCACCAGAGAAATGTGAGAAGAGGAGCTGAAGTAAGCTACAGCCCTGTCAACCCCACCCTCATGCCTAAGAACTCTTCCGTGGGATCAACATGGCTTTTGGCACAACTTTTAGAATCAGTTTTGAGACTTCAGTAAGTCAACAAGGAGAAAGATGTGATGTAAACGTGCCAGAGGCAGATAGCTATCCCTTCCAATCCCTCAGAATCGTCTGCCCCCTTCTCTACCTAAGGCAAGTCCAGCACTGGTCAGAACACTAGTTTCTAGACACTAAGCCTGGGTTGCAACACACACTTTTGTCAGACCAGGAACTGGTTCATATTCTGGTATTTAACAAAGTGGAATTCTGAATTTCTCATTATAACAGAATGGGAATTGCTGGTGGGCCACGGAAGCAAGCAATAATCCCAAACTCAGCACCTGTTTCACATCAGGATATACACCTAGAAAGGGATAAATCAGGGACTTCAGCTGCCCCTAGGAAGAAATCAGTATGCACACTGTGTACACCCATCTGCAGCTCACCACCAATAGCTAAGCCCTGGTTTAAGGCACTGGCCTGGGTTAGGACCCTTGATCAATGTCCTGAACAAATCACCTCCTGACCTCAGGCCTCAAGCTCTCCAACCCTGGCTGCCAGCCTGTGGGTCAGATCATGTGTCTGCACCAGAAAACCACAAGTCTGTGGTTTTGACTCAGAACTGAGCCAACTTCCCCAGCCAGGGTGTTTCTCATGGGGGTTTCCATAAATACAGTGGGGTTTGGGAAGCCCTCCATCTGACAAGAGCAGGCATATCCTTAGACCAGGTATACAGTGTGGGGTAGCCGCCTTCATCAGATTTCTGAACCTAAAACGCCTTTTGGGGAATACAAGTGATCTGAGATCTGAGTCACTACTGAGAGATAAACTTCAGTTACCATTTCCTGAGCATACGGTGGATGCCAGACTCTGCTCAATATTTGACTTCCACTTTCATTAAATCCACATAACAATCTCATATGGTGCTATTATTGCCCCCCATTATGAGAAGAAAGTGGAACTCAAAGGGATTAAGTAGTAACTTATTTAATGTCAAACACTCCTAACCACAGAATGTAAACGAAACTTGCCAACTTGGACTTGAAAGTCCACATGCTTAACCAAGAAGCCAGTATATCACCCTAAACCCATCGAATAGTCTTTTTTAATATATTTATTATTTATTATTTTTATTTTATGTCTATGAGTGTACTGACTACATGCAAGTGCACTCATGTCATGCAATGCCTGCAAAGGTCAGAAGAGGGCATCAGGTCCCCTGGAACTGGAGTTACAGACAGTTGTTAGCTGTTAAGTGGATGCTGGGAACCAAACCCGGGTCCTCTGCAAGAGCAGCCAGTACTTTGAACCACTGAGTCATTTCTCCAGCTCCCCCCCCCAAAGCCCCCAATAGCCTTTTCATAATCCTCACCACCAATTACAATGAAGCTGACAATCTTGGTGGGGAGGGAAGATAAGAAAGGAACAGCTTGTCTGTTTCACAGCATTAAGGGGAAAAAAAGTAGTCTATACTGAGTATCTACTGGGTGTTGAGAGCCTTACATACATACATACATACATCAAGTTCTCACAGTCCCAGCAGGACAGAATCATTAGGCCCATCTCACAGGTAATAAAATCCAAGGTTAAGGTATCTCTAAGACAGACTCCTTGATTTTTATATATACTATGCTTCTGATTGTTCAAGAAATAAAACTAAGGGCTAGGGAAATGACTTAGTGGGTAACCGCCTTCATCAGATTTTAGCAGAACCTGAGTTCAGATCCTCGGCACCCAAGTAAGAAAACATGGTGGTGATGTGTACCTGTAACTCCAGTGGTGGGAGGCATAGACAGAAAGATCCACAGGGCTTCTTGAGCAGCTAGTCTAGTCAATCAGTGGTTCACTGAGAGACCCGTCTCAAAGAATAAGGTGGAGCACGATAGAGGCAGACCCCTGATATTGTCCTCTGTCCTTCACATGCACAAACACAAGGTACATACTTGCACATGCATGGGCGCACAGAAATACAACTGAAGCTGGGCCTGAGTCAACATCTGTATGAGTTCCCAGAAAAAAATTCAAACACCAAAGAAAACATGATTTTTCTGTTAGAAAATTAAGGTTAAGGGGCTGGAGAGATAGCCTAGCGGTTAAGAGCACCGACTGCTCTTGCAGAGGACCTGGGTTCGATCCCCAGCATCCACATGGCGGCTGAGAACCGTCTGTAACTCCAATTCCAGGAGAACTCCAGTTCCAGGGGAATCTGAGACCCTCTTCTGACCTCCGCGGCATTGCACGACACGGGTGCACAAACCTGCATGCAGACAGTACACATAAAATAAATTTAAAAAAAAATAAATAAGGGGCTGGAGAGATGGCCTAGCGGTTAAGAGCACCGACTGCTCTTGCAGAGGACCTGGGTTCGATCCCCAGCATCCACATGGCGGCTGAGAACCGTCTGTAACTCCAATTCCAGGAGAACTCCAGTTCCAAGGGAATCCGACACCCTCTTCTGACCTCCGCGGCATTGCACGACATGGGTGCACAGACTTACATGCAGACAGTACACTCATACACATACAAAAATAAATAAATTAAAAAAAAAAAGAAAATTAAGGTTAAATCCTCTGTCCTGAGACAGCTAAGTAGCTGTGGCCTGCCCTGTTCTAACTCTCCATCAGTAGCAACTCGGGCATACAGATGGAAGACGGAAACAAAAGCAATACACAGGAAGGAGTGCAAGTGGGTGGTCCAAGTCCCCCTCCTTGACCTGGGTTTTTGGGTGCTTTGGTTAGTAACCACAACACCAAGTGTATTTTGTGAATATTGAGCCATTAATTTGCAATAAGCTTCACAAACTGGCCAACCAAGTTCCAAACAGGGCATGGCAGGCTATCGTTCCGAGTCTTCACAAAAAGCCTGGTAATCCCTACCTCAGAACTCTGAACTTCAGCCAACCACTATGGGCTTGCTGGGAGTTTTCATGGCCCCAGTGAAGTGGGGATTCCTTCCTACTCTTTTTTCCAACAGTTGAGCTCTTGTTCTCAAGGGCACCAAGTCCCCATCAGTCCCTGAGATGCCTACAGCACATTAGTAATCACTGACTCACCCCATCCCTCTGAGGTTGGGGGAAATGCAGAGGGCCACGGGATGTGCGGTCCAGATCCCTCGGCTCCTCTGCAGAGCTGGCAGGCAGAGAGGTGCCAGTGACACGACTTCCCCTTGGAACGTCCTGGACCCTCTCTGCGTTGGACCTGGGGCCAGTGGGCTGATGTCAAGCTCTCCACCATGGCACGGGCCAGGATCTCTAGACAGCTCCACTGCTGCCAACAGATCTAATCTCTTTCTTCCAAGGCAGATGAAATCCAATAAGGCAGCTAAGTCTACAACTTATCCCTCCTCGCTAGCAAAGTCAGCCCTTCAGGCCATACAAGCCAAACACTCAGCATTATTACTGTCTCTTAGAAAGTTCTTTGGGGAACTGAGAGGTATTTCAAATTTTCAGAGATTTATTTCAGTAAATGTTCAGCTTTTCTCTAAAACTTCATGTTTAATTTCAACCTATGGCCCAGCTTCATCCCGGAGCCGCTCACAGCAATGTCCAATTCCCATACCAAAGGAGAATCCCAAAGTCAGCTCTAAAAATCCATCTTTATAGACCATCCCTTTTGAAACCCACAGAAAGACTACAAAGAAGCACAGGCAAACGAACACAAACCAGTCACTAGGGCTCAACGTGAAAAGAAGAAAAAAGAAGGCGGGATGGTTTGTGTATTGTTTCAGTTGGGAAAAAAAAATAATACTCTAGCGAAATGGCTTATCCACATGTTCAGCCTAGACAAATCCACTGTAACTTAGCAGGATGCCTGCAGGCGGCTCTGAAATAAGTAAAATGGCATCACTCTTTATTCTCCCTGCCAGCCCCCTCTCGGTTCCCCTTCTTCCCCGAAACATCTGGTCTGGTCTGGGAAGCCTCCATGTTAACACCGGGGGGAAAAGCCGAAAAAGATTTAAGCTGAGGAACCAAAAGCCCCAAGTTTCCGAAATTGCCCCGCCAGCAAGGTCCATAGAATAGAATTCTGGGACTGGACCCAGGAGACTGAGGGGAGGTGGGGAGAAGTGGTCGGGCTGCAGGGGAGGGTGGGAAGAAGTGTGGATCCCGGGGACCCCTCTCCTCCAAGGAGCACGGCGGTTGTGGCGTCGCCCCCGAGCCCCCGACGGCGCTGTCCGGGGCCGCCAGCGGCTGCTACGAGGTTCCCGGGAAATTCTGGAGGCCAAGCTCGGTCCAGGACCGAAGGGGTGGGCGGGACCAGGCGGGGCAGCGAGTCCCACCCGGGGCATCGGGAGCGACGAGGGGGCGGCAAGAGGAAAGGACGCGGCTGTGTTCTCACCAGCACCAGGGCGAAGCGCTCCTCCAGCTCACAGGGCTCGGGCATCGGCATCTTCCCGGGCGGCAGCAGCAGCGAGACGGGGGGCGGCTCGCCCGGGCCCCCCTCGGCGCTCTCCAGGTTGCCCATCGCGGCGGGGCCCCCTCGGGGGCCTCAGTCCTCCACCTCCACGCCTGGGGGCCTAAGGCTTGGCCGCCCGGACCTAGCTCCTCCCTCAGCGCCGGCTCCGGGTCCCGATTCCTCGGCCCCTTCTGGGGCGGCGACGAAGCGGACAGCCGCTGAAGCGCCGGGACCGCGTCGGCCGGCTCCGGCTCCCACTCGCAGCCTCGCGGATCCCGCTGCGCCGCCCGGGCGCTGCCCCTCCCCGCCTTCCGCGCTCTTTCCCTACCCCCACCACTTCGCTTCCTCCCACCCACTCCCCGCCGCGACTCCGACTTCCCCGAGAGCCAGCGCCGACTGCTGCGGATTAGCCGCGCGCCTCATTCATGCAGGCCCCGCCTCCCGCCCACCCGCTCCTCGCCGCCCCGCCCCGCCCGTGCCTAATTGATAGGGGCGCCTGCCAATCATTGTGCCTCCCTCTGCGCCCTAGCGCCTGGCTCTGAGCGCGCTCTAGTGGCCCTGGTGGGCACCCAATCACCACGCTTGCTGGTGGATGTGAGGCGCAAATGTACACAATTAAGGGTAGAGCACTGAGTGCAAAGCTAGCTAGCTACACAGTGGAAACGGTACGGCGCTGAGGAGAGATGGCATCTATTAGAATGTAGTGGCTCACGCCTAGAATCTAAGCACTAGAGAGGCTGAGGTAGGAGGATTACCATTTAAAACCAGCTTGGGCTACATAGCAAGTATCAAGCCAGCCAAAGCTACACAGCTGGTCCCTGTCTTTAAGTAATCTTTTTTTTTCATAAAATGTGTTTTATAAGCAATAATAAATTCAGACTCACTGTATTATACAACACCCACCTCTGAAAAGCAACATAAAACAGTGAGATCAGATCAGTAAAAATATACACAGTTAAAAGAAATACACAACATACTATAGTTTTATTAAAAACTGCTACTTGAGAAAGAATTCTCCTTTCTACAAATAGCATAAAATTGTACATGATGAAAGGATTTGGGAAAGCTTTACAACAGCTTAATTCCAACTGTATCTTCCTGAGGGTGGTGGCAAAGGATATCTCCTCCCTTCTCTATCTCCTCCCACGATCATCTCGCCTGGGTGGATATCCTCCAGGCCCAGATAGCATCTGGTACTGGTTTGGCTGGAAGGCTGCATTCTGGCTTTAGAGCATCGGGTTCCACGGCAGCAGAGGGTCTGCCGCAAGACCTCTGTCAAATCTTTGCTGCTGGGAAAGAAGAGTAGGACTTACGTCACATATGAGCCTTGGGGCCTCATATGTGACATAAGTTTTGGAATTTGGGCTTGTCCTCTCAAGAGTGGCTTTCCCTTACCAGGGAAAGTCCCAGGAAACTTATACAAGTGGTGCAGCATTGCTGTAAACACCAGTCCCTGAGCCTCTTGACATAATATGGCCCAACGTCCTAAAGGCTGCCTGGTCTAGGTGGACAGGCTGCAGGTCCCGGTTAAAGCCAAGTTGGGGTTTCCACTGCTGTCCATTGCTGGGTTTTTCCCAATCGCTGGGTTTCAGAACTGCTGCTGGCTTTCTTGCTCCTGGAAACATTACAGCTTTAAAAACATAATCTTCAGCAAAATGTGGGTCTTTAAAATTAATTCTGATTGCAGTGTTCTGGGTCAGGTCCGGTAGCATGGGCACAGGATAACATACTGTTTGATCTGGAAGAATGGCTTCTTCATCCAAAGAGAACTTTCCTTGAATACCATGACAGAGCTCAGGTGGTACATCCCCTGGCTCTGTGGAACTTGTCTGGTACAGCTCTAAAATAGTTTTCCCACAAATAAAACATCACCTCCAAGACTATTTCTCCCGTTCTCTTATGGAATGAGGTCTGGGTATACTTCTTCTAGGGCAGCTGGAAGCCCTTGCTCATTGCCAAATGGTAACAGAGCAACACCTTGCCATGCATATTTTTTCCCATTCAAATCAATAGCAAAATCTCCAGGGTAGAATCAGGGTCACTCATGAGCTTCCTCCAGGATGGAGATAGAAAGCTACCACTTGTAGCTGGAAAACCCTCCACGAGTTGTCCCACTGGTTTAAATGGTTTTGTACCCACCGGGCGTGGTGACGCACGCCTTTAATCCTAGCACTCTGGAGGCAGAGGCAGGCGGATCTTTGTGAGTTCAAGTCCAGCCTGGTCTACAGAATGAGTTCCAGGACAGCTGGGGCTACAAGGAGACCCTGTCTCAAAAAGACCAAAAAAAAAAAAAAATGGTTTTGTACCCTTCTCAAAATCAGAAGACATGTCTGCAATACCTTCAAAGTCTGAAGCAAATGGTGCATAATGGAATGGCTAATACCACTTCCAGGAAGCACAATCCTGGTAATAATATCAAAGAACACAACAAAGTCCTTCAACATATGAATGTACAGCGTTCCATCGGAATTTCTCATCAGCTGCATCAACATCAAATTTGTTCTTGTAGTATCATTGCTTCCAACCAGCTTCCCATAATCTGACATTGTCCTCTGGCTCTGTCTGGCTCACTGTCACTGTCACCTGCTTTTCTTTTAATTTCTCCTATTGGATATGGGGAGCCATCAGATGTGAAACTTGTATTGGGAGATATTGAAAGACTAGAATTATTCATCATAGGCTGCTTGTCTTGGATTAGGGGCTACTTGACAACCTGGTGAATTTCTTGTGCCCAAGGCAGGAGGAATTAATATTCCACTAGGAGTNAAAAAAAAAAAAAAAAAAAAACCCAGGAAAAAAAAAAAAAAAGGGAATGGTAGGCTGGCCATGGTAAGTTCCCTTTCCAGATACTCTTGGAGGACTTTCAGCTGAAGGAAGATAAACTCTCCCTCACACAAGGAAGACTATCTGCAAATTCATTTTGCTTTCCCTTCTTTTCTCTTGGCAAACCCTCACAATCCTTGACTTCATGTCCAAACTGGTTACATGGTTTGGGTTTGTTTGGTTTGAATTCTTCTCTAATAATGGTAAAGTTAGGCTCATGTGTAGCAGGGCCAAGCATAATGAGATCAGCATCGGCTCCACTCAAACAATGATGAGGATTTGGGTCATGGTTAGGTTGGGCTCTTTGTCTTCTAATATAATCCATGATTTTATGTTCACCTTCACCAGGAGAACTAGCATCAGATAAAATAACCATCAAATTTTTCCACGCAGGGTCATTATTTAAACGATCAGCTATGTAATAGTGAAGGCATTTAGCAAGATTGTCCATGAACTCAGTTGCCTTTTGCCAGTATTCTTCTCTGACTCATTGCTTCTCAACTGCTGCTTCCATTTGTTCTTTTGATGCTCTGAACCTCCTTGAATGCTGCTGGCTCATTTTGGCACTTGGTGCCACTCCATCTGTTGCCATGTACAGAAGTTGTCTTGGTCGTACCATATTGAAAAGTCTGTCAAAAACTGCGACCATCATTTCATCTTCGTTTTTTGGTGCAGGTTTGTCTTCTGGATGAGTACAGGGATGGATGATTCCATTCATATAAAAATACAATTTATCCAATTCCACATCATTTGGATTAGGTTTATTGGCATCAACTGGAGTCTTTACACCATTGCACTCTTTTGGTTTCTCCTCCATGCACTTGACAATGATGGACAGGTACTTGGAACTGAATCGGCCTTTTTTTTTTTTTTAAGTAATACTATGGGCTCTATGATCCTAGGGAAGTCACATTGTCCCTCTGAGCCTTTATCAACTGGAGGCTAAAAACCATTCTTAGAGTCTATGACAGCTTGCCCTCTGTCTGTTATCACCTGACTCCCAGGATTTGTGTTTTGACTCTGCACCTGTCACCCCCATTCCTTCTGTCGGACACCGAAATTCCCCAGCAGGCCTGGGAGATTGACTACATCTGGCGCCCAACGTGGTTTTTCAGGACCCCCCCCTCCCCCGTGCTGGTGAGGCACCCCCTTCCTTGATCAGATTGAAAGGTTATTCCTGGACAAATTGTCAACCCATGAAAGGAAACAGCCTGAACTGATCAGAGTCCAAAACGACATCTCCAGAGAAAGTAGACTGTTTTGCTTCTCGCCCCCCTGTGCCCCTTTTCTAAGCCTAGGGAACAATCTGCGGAAAAGAGGGTGTGGTAGAATGTAAGGGCTGCGATTGGGGTGAATGGTGAAACTACAGCAATATATGGACACTTATTTGATCCACATGATGGTACATACAAGCCCCACCAGCTGGATAGTGGGAGACATGGCCTGTGTGGGTTTGGTCATAGCTGCTTGCAAATTGGTTTTACATGAAGGATTCTTGTACTCATAACTTATTACTTATTGTTAAAAAATAAATAAATAAATAAATAAATAAATAAATAAATGCAAAAGAAAATGTTCCTTTGGGGATGTGCTCTTAATTTTGTCTTTTTAAATTGTGACTTTGTTAAAAGACAAAACACTGGTCCATGGTAGTAGAACATGTGGGATCCTAGAGATGAATTCTTTCTGTTTCATGTGTCTAGTTGGGCTCATCTGGCCATGGGTCTCAGGAAGTTGAACTTGCTGTTGGAGGTGGGGAGGTGTGAAACACTCCCTTGGACTAAATGTTGCTAGTACTGTGGTATTTTGGATTTCTATCTTTCCTTTTCTTGTGTGATGCTGAAGATAGTAAGCACATGCTCTACCACTATGCTGTATTACCAGGCCAGTATAACTTCTTTATACTTCTTTCTCTACTGTATTTAAGTGTCGGGACTATATTGACAATAAATGATAAGTTTACTTATTAGAAAGAATCTTGACTGCTTTGGAGACTGGGAGAGAGCACTCTCATGACAGTATCAGTGAGGGAGCCCTTCTCCCTTTACATACTGTAGTGTAACTGTCTTAATGGAAGAGAGTGACAAGACTGCAAAGAGTCATTTGAAGGTTTTTACCTGTGTCATAACTGTGTTCTGAATGACCAGAGCTGAGAACCCAATGTCTTCTAAAGAATACAAAGACATGGCATTGAAATTTTGTGCTACTGAATACCTCAATATTTGCATATCCATTTATTTATGCTTTCCTTAAGAATAAATATTAAGGGGATTTTCCAAGACCACCTGAAGCACAGCTCTCTTCACAACAGCAAGGAGCTGGAACCAACCCAAGTGCCCCTCAACTGACAAGTGGATAGAGAAAATGTGGTACATCTACACAATGGAGTTCTATGCAGTGGTAAAGAAAGATGACATCATGAACTTTGCAGGTAAATGGCTGGAGCTAGAAGATATCACGCTGAGTGAAGTAACATAGTCCCAGAAAAACAAACAACGAATGGTATCCCTCATCTGTGGATGCTAGCGCCAATTACCTAATTGTATGGCAAACTGAGCAACGTCAGTGTGATCTGAAAACAACTGTGCTCTTATATTGTGAATCCCTTAAAATATAATAAACAAATAAAAAAAGAATAAATATTAAAAAAAAAGTTCTTAGCTCCAGTTCCATGGGATCAGACGTCCTCTTCTGTCCTCCATGAGCATTGCATGCATGGGTGCACTTACTATATACATTCACAAAAAACACTCGTACTCTAAAAATAAAATGAATTTTAAAACTTTTTAGGTTGGAGAGATGGCTCAGAGGTTAAGAGCACTGGCTGATCTACTGATCTACACAGTGGACCTGGGTTAGGTTTCCAGCATCCACATGGCTGCTAACAACTGACCATAACTTCAGTTCCAGGGGACCCAATGACTTCTTCTGACCTCCATGGACATTACACCACCTAGGTGCACTTACATACATGCAGGGAATACATTCATACACATAAAATAACAAAATTAGTGATTACTGTGATCTAATGTCTATATCAGGCCTGGGTCACAAAGGAGTTTTATTAAATTAACTTCCCATGGCACCTGCCTTCTGAACTCAGGCAAACCTTCCTTAATGAACCTGTAATTTTAAGCAACAGTTTCTTCTCCAGGTTTCAATTTTCTGTTCAAGGCATACAATAGCAACCACGTACAGGCCGGAGAGTACAGGTAGATTATGGAAAGTGCTTGGCTTTAGTGCACATTCAGGAAATAATAGGTGCTTCCACTGCACACTATCTCCTGGCTCTACTGGAACTGAAGACTCCAGACCCTGGAGCTTTACACTGTGAATTTGATAACGCCTGTATCCTGGAGAGGACAGGAGATTCAGTGTGCACCAAACACCAGAATCTGTATGTCCTTCAATGACCCTAAGCTTGGCATTAGGTGGGATGGGATTCCATTCAAAAAGAATAACTATGAGGGAGATGTAGTTGATGCAGGAGTAAGGAAGAGCTCTTGAAGACAGGGTGAATACAGGTGAAAAGCATTTAGCAGAAGACCTTATTAAGGTTTAGAAGTTCAGAGGCTGGAGAGATGGCTCAATGATTAAGAGCACTGGCTGCTCTGGCACAGGATCAGAGTTCAATTCCCAGCACCTACATGGCAGCTACTAACCATCCATAACTCCAGTTCCAGGGGATCTGACACCCTCTTCTGGTCTCTATGGGGCATTTCATGACACAGACGTACTTACACATGTGCAGGCAAAATACTCTCACATGCTCTCGGCTTCCTGTGCTCATTGGAAGATGTGAACCATGGCTTTCTGCTCCAGCCCCTGCCGCCACACCTCCCCACCACAATGTGCCCTAATTCCCTGGAACAATCAATTGTAAGCTCAAATAAACTCTTCCTTTTATAAGTAAAAAAAAAAATACTCTCACACATGAAATAAAAATAACAAAATGAATGCTGGGCGTTGTGGTGCATGTCTTTAATCCCAGCACTTGGAAGGCAGAGGTAGGTGGATCTCTGTGAGTTCAAGGCCAGCCTGGTCTACAGAGAAAGCTCCAGGCCAGCTGGGACTAAAGGGAGACCCTGTCTCAAAAAGACAAAAAAATGTTTATTTAAATGTTCAAAAGTTCATTTGGCCTAGCACTCAGGAGGCAGAGGCAGGTGGATCTTTGTGAGTTCAAGGCCAACCTGGTCTGCAGAATGAGTTCCACGACAGCTACAGGGAGACCCTGTCTCGAAAAGACCAAAAAAAAAAAAAAATTCATTTGGCTGCTGTGAAAATGGAGAGGAAGGACAGCAGCCATGCTCAGGTGGGTCACCACTGAAAATGTGATGGACATCCTTTGGTTTTTTTATCCCTCTTCTTCTGGAGATACCACCCCACTTTCTTTTAGGGAACCACTAGTTCCTATTTTCAATCAAAGTGGGGTGTACTTTGCCCCTATTCAAGGAGGCCTCGGGACCCAAGCTTGACCAATTGACCTAAGCGTAGCTGACTGTAAGACTAATTTCCAATGCTTTTAAGGAATACTCTCATTTGGGCTGATGAATTCTTCGCATGTAAACTTGTAGTGATCTTTCTCTTTGCCCTCACTCATAGCTCCTCAAGTCTGCTAAGAATGAAGTCAATGCAGAGGAAAAGAAAAGCTAAGAGATCACGACAATTCTAATGACATACTGAGAACTGGAGCTGACCTCCCCCAAAGTAACCACCTAGGTGTTTTATTCATTCATTCAACAAATACTTATTGAACAGCTTATTGTATGTCTGAGGCTGTTCTGGGCATTGAAGATAACATCTGTGAACAAAAAGGGCATACGTTTTGCCCTCTCAAAATTAACATTCTGTATAGGAGAGGTAGATAACCTAAATAAAATGCATATTAATGATCAGTGTTAGTAAAAAGAAAAATTGGAAGTTCAACACTCTGTACAGTGAATATATACCAATAAAAAATTTAAAACCCTGCCAGCTCAGACAAACCATGTGGAAACCTACCACTACAGAAGCTTCTTTTTTTATTTTATTTATTTTTGTATGTGTATGAATGTACTGTCTGCATGTAGGCTTGTGCACCCATGTTGTGCAATACCGTGGAGGTCAGAAGACAGTGTTAGATTCCCCTGGAACTGGAGTCAAAGACGGTTCTCAGCCGCCATGTGGGTGCTGGGGATGGAACCTGGGTCCTCTGCAAGAGCAGTCGGCGCTCTTAATCGCTAGGCTATCTCTCCAGCCCTATAGAAGCTTCTTAAAATATATGCATATACCTTATAAAAAGAGATTAAAAGGAGCTACCTTATAACAGGGGGATATTGTCCCTACTAGACACCTCAGGCTAACAAATAAAATCCCAATGTCAGGAATGGACTCCTTCTCTTGAAGCTGCTGACCAAGGGTCCCATAGACCCTTAAACAATATTGGCCATTGATTTTGTGCTTGGCACAGTAAGACCCTATCGCTGAAGACACTACATACATGAGCCATAGAACAAAGAAGGAGAAACTAAGCTGGTGCTGACTTCAAAGCCTCATCTGTTCTGGCCAGGATTTATAGTGCAGGAAGATGCTATGCCTACTATCTGAAGAGAGAATTCATCAAGAACCTTACCCAGCTGTGAATATTGCAAACTACAACAATGAGCCTGGCAAGATATGCCCACTGATACAGTGGTAGCAAAATATTATGGGAATAACCAACCGCCTTCTAATTAGTTCTTTTTAATATATTTTTAAATTTTATTTATTTATTTTCTATGTGTATGAATGTACTGTCTGCATGTAGGTTTGTGCACCCGTGTTGTGCAATGCCGTGGAGGTCAGAAGAGGGTGTCGGATTCCCCTGGATCTGGAGTTCTTCTGGAATTAGAGTTACAGAGGGTTCTCAGCCGCCTTGTGGGTGCTGGGGATCGAACCCGGGTCCTCTTCAAGAGCAGTCGGTGCTCTTAATTGCTAGGCTATCTCTTCAGCACATAGTTTTAAGGTCTCTTTCAGAGGATGGAGCCCATATTTGATACTGCTATCAGATCTAGGAACCTGAGGCTAGGTGGGTTACAGGACATAGGAGAGAGCCTAATACTAAATCCTTCTGCTAAATAGGTATAGTATTAACCAACTCCCTAATGACTTTTTGTTATACCCATAGATTAATGCATCTATCAACTCTCAGCAGAGAAGTACCTTTATATAGCAGACGGTGATTAACACAAAAACGTACAACTGGCCAATGTGCAGACAATAAGAGGCAGAGTGCTGGTCCTTGAATAAGACACCTATATCAAACTTCTGTCCCCTGAAGGCTCAGGGATCATTATGGAAGAAGGGGCAGAAGGACTGTAGAGCCACAGATGGTAGATGACCACAAGGAAATGGTTTTCCAGATAGCTGGTCAGTTAGTTATATGAAACCCACAATAGTGATGACAGCATGCACTAAGTCCCATATAAGCTCAAACCAGACAAAATCTCAGCATAGACATGGGGAAGTGGGTGAGAAACTGCAACCTACCTGAGGACCTATGAAAACCTATGGACCTACTGAAAACCTACAGCTGCTGGAAAAGGGAGAGCCAGTCTTTTTTTTTCAAAGCCAATTTTTTATTAAAGCTTTGTGCATTTCATACATTTCCCAATCAAATCTAAACCCATTTTCCCTTCCTTGCCCCCCACCCTACCAGAGCTCAAGCATTCTGCCAAACATGTTTTTCATTTTTTCTCAGTCTCTTTTAAAATTTTCAATGCAAAAATTTACTGTTTCAGGCAGAAGTCTACTGTTCCAGTCAGTTCTTTGACCCAGTCTGTTTTTTTGTTGTTGTTGTTGTTGTTGTTGTTATTGTTGTTGTTGTTGTTCCTTCCAATTTGCATCACTCCAAAATATGCATATATGCATACCACACATATACCAAGATTATGACATCATAAGCATCTTCAGCTTATGATTTCTTTTTTTTTTCTTTATTAGGCTGAAAGATATGTTTTCCTTAAGGAATTGTTTGAAGGCCCCTCCTTGGCAAGCCCAAAGAACCATCAGTCCTGTCCTTGTGCTCCACACTGGGGTCTTCCCTTCCCATTGTCACCAAATGAGGTCCAGTAAGCACCACGTCCTGTCTTGATCTTCCTGTACTGGCCTCCATGATACAGCCTGGGTAGCCCAACAATGGCAGTCTATACTCTGAAGAGGCAGAAATCCCAGTAGTTACTCAGTCCACAGGCTGGATTTCTCAGCAGTCCCCATCTGGCACTGAAGGTTTTGAGGATTCTTGGAGAGATATGAGTCCTCAGTCCATTGGAAGGCTGAAAAGCTGTGTCTCATGTCTTTGAAGGATGGCAAAAGCAGTGGCAGCCACAGGGTAGCTGCACTTGCCAGTAAGACAGGCAAAACAACAGTGCTTTTTTTTTTTTTTAACTTTTTGACTTTTTACTAAGATCTCAAGTTTCATACCTGAAGTACAATTTCTCAGGCTTTACTGATTATTTCTGGTTATACTTTCCTTTTGGAAGTTTAAGGCCACACAGTTAATGCAGATTAACCAAGGTTATTGTTTTCTCAAGGTCAGTTGAGGATCTGGTCCTCAGGGGTCACTTGGGTTGTTTTTTTTTTGTTTTTTGTTTTTTTTTTTTTTGGTGGGGGGGAGCCCCTGGTTCCTTTTGGCTTTTCATTTACCAGTTCTATTCATTCAAGGACATAGTCAGGTCTTGCTAGACCAGGCTTCCCTTTTTGAAACATGAGCAAACTTTCCTCCTTATAGACTGGACACTGGCTGAAATCCCAGTGGATCTCCAAGACCTCCCTGCACAGGAAGACTGGTGACTCACATTTGCAGGACATTTCTTTTTTTGTTGTTTTTGTTTTTCGTTTTTTTTGGGGGGGGGGTTTTGGTCTTTTTGAGACAGGGTCTCCCTGTAGCTCCAGCTGTCCTGGAACTCGCCATGTAGACCAGGTTGGTCTTGAACTCACAGAGATCTACCTGCTTCTGCCTCCCAAGTGCTAGGATTAAAAGTGTGAGCCACCACACCTGGCTGCAGGACATTTCAAGAGATGCCACCATGCATAGTCCCCTGGGACTTAGTTGACCTCTGAGGGCAAGGAACAAAGTTATCCCTTAAGACCCTCAGCCAAATTGGTATGGGCATTAAGTATGGTTGTTAAGCATCCAGAAAGGCTAAGTTACACCAGCCTGATACTTTTTTTTTCTGGCTATACTTTCCTTTTGGATGCTTAAAGCCACACAGTTAGCCCAGATTAACCAAGGTTTGAGTGAGTCTCTTTTAAGGGTGTGACTCTTTGTAGATTAACAAGTCTCCGATGGATGAACCCACACTAAAGGATATTTGAGGACACAAATTAAACTCTATAGACCTTAATATATATAATAAAGTACATTAATTTGGGAGGGCATAATAAAAAAGTACAGATAGGGGATCTAGATTATGATAAAAATATATTGTAGCGGGGCATGGTGGCGCATGCCTTTAATCCTAGCACTTGGGAGGCAGAGGCAGGCGGATCTTTGTGAGTTCAAGGCCAGCCTGGTCTACAGAGTGAGTTCCAGGACAGCTGGGGCTACAGGGAGACCCTGTCTCGAAAAGACAAAAAAAAAAATATTGTATGAAAATCTAAAAATTTCAATTAAAACATATAGCTAGATGCCAGGCATGCCTTTAATCCCAGCACTTGGGAAAGAGAGGCAGGTAGATCTGAGTTCAAGGCCAGCCTGGTCTACATAGAGAGCTCCAGGCCAGCTGGGACTAAAAAATGAGACCCTGTTTCAAAAAGACCAAAGAAAAAATGTAGCTAGAGATAGAGTTAGAGATAGAGATATATTAAAAACTTGGCCAGGTATACTAACTCACGTCTGTAAATCTAGCACTTGAGAGACTGAAACAGGAAGATCACTGTGAGTTTGAGGCCACCCTAGGTTACATCGTGAGACCTTGTGTCCAAAAATAAAAAGCAAGCAAACAAACAAACAAAAACAGGGAAAAGGGATGGCAGCAGAAGCCTCACGACCTGAGTTGAAGCCCCAGAACCCATGGTGAAAGGAGAACACTGATTCCTGAAATTGTCCTCTGACCGCACCATGCCCCACACTTGCAGTCACATACACACAGTAGTGATGTGTGTTAGTGCAGGTGAGGGGTTAGGGAGAGGGCTCAGCAGTTCAGAGCATTGTGTACTCTCCCAAAGGACCAGGTTTCAATTCCCAGCACCTACGTGGTGACTTACAACCCTCTGTAACTTCAGTTCCAAGGGCTCCAATACCCTTTTCTGGATTCTGGGGCACTGCACGAACTTGGTACACTTATGTACACACAGGCAACACACTCATACACACAGAAAATATATAAATAAGTAATTCTGTTTAAAAAGAAAATAAAAAGGGGGAAAAAAAAAAACCCTGAATCCAGACATAGCACATTGTGTCAGTAATCTCTGCACTTGAGAGGCTAAGGAGCAAAAAGTGTCACTAGTGAACAATAGTGACATACTTCCTGCTGCTTCTTGGTCTGAGACAAAGGCCTAAGGGCTCCCCTCTAGCCAGCAGGGTCCTCTTCCTATCCAACTAGCCTAAACCAGTTCAGATAAGACCAAGGGAGGACCTGGACAACGGCTCACTTAAAGCCGTAAACCTATTAGCCTTCTCTTCTTTGTTCAAATTGTCCAATCCAAAATTAGGGGAGGGGAACCACTAAAATCCTTAAAAACCAAGACCCTCCCTGGGAAAGTTTTGATTTTTGGGTTTCTGAATCCCCTCTACATTTGTGGAAAGATTGTCTCTCTCTGGGTGAATGTGTGTATGAATCTTTATCTTTTTTTTTTTTTTTTTTTTTTTTTTTTTTTTGTTTGGTCTTTTTGAGCCCAGAGTCTCCCTATAGCTCCTGGAACTACTCCATAGGGAAGACCATGTTGGTCTTTGAAATCAGAAAGATACACCTGCCTCTGCCTCCCTAGTGCTAGGATTAAAGCTGTGTGCCACCATGCCTGGCTCAAATCTTTATCTTCATTCAGCCTGTTTGTCTGCTGTTCTCTGCTAGTCTGAGGGTTTTTTTTTTTCCTGCCTTTTAATTCTTTAAATGGCTGGGGAAATGAATCCAATCTTAACCCCTAGAACAATAACAGTCTATAACACAACATGACAAGATCCTGTCTCAAGAAAAAAAAAATGGTAAAGGAAGCCTGGTGAGAGTACTTCGGTAAAGATCTGAAAGTCACTTAGACATGTGGGAAAGTTATTCTGACTGAGGGAACAGCTAGTGCAGGATCTGTCTGTTAGAAGAACAACAAAGAGGCTAAGCCTAGCAGCGTGGTGGCGCACGTCTTTAATCCTAACACTTGGGAGGCAGAGGTAGGCGGATCTTTGAGTTCAAGGCCAGCCTGTCTAAGAAGTGAGTTCCAGGACAGCGGGGGCTACAGGGAACCCTGTCTCGAAAAAGACCAAAAAAAAAAAAAAAAAAAAGAAGAACAAAGAGGCTGAAGTGTAATGAATAAGGCAAAGAATAGTGACAGATAAGGCCAAAAAGGCAACCAGAAGCTGTTTGTAGGACACTGCAGGCTATTGTACAAACTTTGGATTATCTCCAAGAAGAATTTTGAGTAGAGAAATGACAGGGTCTAACTTATGTCTTATAACTTCCTCATTCTAGTTCTTGTACTGAAAACAAATTCAATAGAGATATGGGAAGGAAGATGAGTTAACAAGTTAGTATAAGTCTAGTTTTGTAGGCCAAGATGGAAGGTGTGAATATGAAGAGAAATGGTCAGATTCTTGATAGATCTGAAACTAGAAACAGGGGCTAGAGAGATGGCTCAGCAGTTAAGAACATTGACTGTTCTTACAAAGGACCCCAGTTTGGTTCCCAGCACTCACATAGCAGCTAACACCTACCCAAAACTCCAGTTCCAGAGGATCTGACGTCCTCTTCTGGCCTTTGCAGTCATTGCATGACAGTGGTACACAAGAGCGTGCAGGAAAAACATTCATAAACATAAAATAAAAATACATATGTAAGGGGCTAGAGAGATGGTTCAGGAGTTAAGAGCACTGGCTGCTCTTGCAGAGAACCCGGGTTCAATTCCTAGCACCAACATGGTGGCTAACAACCGTCTATAACTCCAGTTCCAGGGGATCTAATGCCCTCTTTTGACCTCCACAGGCACTGTACAACCTGGGTGCACTTACATACATGTAGGTAATACACTCATACACATAAAATAAAAATAATAAAGCCATACATAAATAAAAATTGAAGGTATAATCAGTGCTTAAATGTAGGGAGGGATGGAAGATGACTCCAAAGTAGCTGACCTGAGCAACTGGGAATCAGTTGAAATGAAGGAGCGTTATGAGAGGAGTAAGTTTGGTGAAGTTGGAAAAAGATTAGGAATTAGTTTTGATTGTGTGAGTTTAATTTGTTCATTGGCCAAGTAAATATATCCACTAGTCAGTTGGACTTTTTTTTTTTTTGTCTTTTTGAGACAGGGTCTCCCTGTAGCTCCAGCTGTCCTGGAACTCACTATGTAGACCAGGTTGCCCTTGAATTCACAAAGATCCGCCTGCCTCTGCCTCTCGAGTGCTGGGCTTAAAGGCATGAGTCACCACACCCAGCCTAAATGCTCCTTTTGCTAAGTCAATTTGCATTATATTTTTGCTGATCATAACCAAAAAGTGTTTTTCCAGACCACTGAAACCCTCACCCATGAGGGTCTCCTCATCAATTGGACAAATAACCACCTCACATCTTACTCTCCTTTCCTCTGCCCCAGACATACACTTTCCCAGATCCTTTAGCAGACACTTCCAGACAAACTGTTGACTCTAGCTAGATAAAAATAGAGAATTAAAGAGGGGAAATAATTCATCACTCATTTATCATGGATACTTGTGTAACATCTAGCAGAAAGAGAAACTCAATAGCATCCAACACCACTGCGTTCATCCTTGTGTGGTCTCTTAGTCACCAGCATTTGTTTCTGCTTTTGGTTTCTCACACTTAACCACCAGTCTTAGATACCCTAGGGATGTTCTGGGGTTCATTGGATTACTGCTTTCAAACTCCCTGATTACCTATATTCAATGTTTTTTTTTCTTTCTGGTATTAAAGGATCTATATAATAATCTCCAGCCCTGTGTGATGGTGCATGCCTTTAATTCCAGCACTTGGGAGGCAGAGGCAGAGGCAGGTGGATCTCTGTGAGTTCAAGGCCAGCCTGGTCTACAGAGTGAGTTCCAGGACAGCTGGGGCTACAGAGAGACCCTATCTCAAAAAGACAAATAATAATAATAATAATAATAATAATAATCATAATCATCATCATCATCTCCAAATCTTAATGCCTCTGTAATTCACTTTTCCTATCTCATCCACCTCCAATTATTCAAATAGATTCTTTTCTTCAGCTGGGAATATCATTTTATTCAAATAGTATGGAAGACCCAGCAATGAACAGGTGTATTTCTGTCAGGTGCTCAAAGTTTAGAAGAAACTCTCAAACTAATGTGTGATGAGTGTTACACTAGAAGTGTGTACAAAGTATTACCTAGAAAATGAAGACAAAATTGAGCTGGAGAGATAACTCAGTGGTTAAAAGTGGTTAAGTGCTCTTCTGGAGGGCCCAAGATCAATTCCCAGCAACCACAGCAAGTGGCTCAGAGCCACCTGTAACTCCAGCTCTTGGGGAAGGTGATGCCTCTGGCTTCCAAAGGCATTTGTACTCATATGCACATACCAACACATAGATGTACACACATGCAGAAAATTAAAAAAAAAACTGAAGTCTAAACTATGGAAGAAGGCTTTGGCAAGAAGATGGCAGTTGGGTTGGGACTGGAGAGTGAATACATGAGCCAGATGGAAAAGTGAGAATAGTGTGGAGAAGGTGAGGGAAAGAATGGGGACCAGGGAAGGAAAAGATATTATGGGATGGGGAGATGAAGGGCTATGAGGGGGTGTGGGATGCTGAGCAATAGGAAGAAATATAATTAGGCTAAAGTACAGAGTGTAGTAAGAGGACAAGAGAAAAGCTAGACAGGCAGGTTGGACCAAGTTCAAGGGAAATCTTGTAAACAGCTGAGGAATTTATATTCTGTTGTGTAGACAGTCCTGTGTCCAAGCTAGGCTTGTTTGTTTGAGGCAGGGTCTCCCTATGCGATCCAGGCTACCCTCCAACGTATGGTCCTCCTGTGTTTACAAGTGTCCGTCATCGCCCCTG
Organism: Rhizomys pruinosus; assembly: GCA_009823505.1. Lineage (NCBI taxonomy): Eukaryota > Metazoa > Chordata > Mammalia > Rodentia > Spalacidae > Rhizomys > Rhizomys pruinosus. The sequence continues at coordinate 5,373,070 of VZQC01005766.1, read as the reverse complement.
GTTCCTAGACAATATTTTTTGGTCTTTTTGAGACAGGATCTCCCTATACCCCCAGCTGTCCTGGAACTTGGTGTGTAGACCAGGCTGGCCTTGAACTCACAGAAATCCATTTGCCTCTGCCTCTCGAGTGCTGGGATTACAGATGTGCATCACCATGCCCAGCTCCTAGAGAGTTTTTAAGTATATTCTTTGGGAAGATTTCCATAGACAGCATTCAGAGTCCAAAAAGGTCTGCAGAAATGATTTGCAGAAGATCTGAACCAAATCAGGGCAGGAGGATAAACAGAATTTGAGAACAAGAGTCATACCTGAATCAACCAGACTTAGTTATCTATGTGACAAATAGCAGTAAGAAACATTTTAGAGTGTTTTATAATCTTTAATTTTTTTTCCAGACAGGTCTCCCTATAGCCCCAGCTAGCCTGAACTCTCTAGGTAAACAAGGGCGGCCTTAATCTCACAGAGCTCTGCCTGTCTCTGCCTCTGCTTCCTGAGAGCTGAGATTAAAGACATGCATCACCACACGTGGATGATTTAAAAAAAATATATTTTTTGGTTTTTTGAGACAGGGTCTCTCTGTAGCCCCAGCTGTCCTGGAATTAACTCACTATGTGAGTTCAGGCTGGCCTTGAATTCAGAGATCCACCTGCATTTGTCTCCCATTGCTGGGATTAAAGGTGTGAGCCACCATGCCCTGCAAAAACAAAAATAAAAAACTTTTTTTTTGGTCTTTTTGAGACAGGGTCTCCCTGGAGCTCTGGCTGTCCTGGAACTCACTCTGTAGACCAGGCTGGCCTTGAACTCACGGAGATCTGCCTGCCTCTGCCTCCCAAGTGCTAGGATTAAAGGCGTGCGCCACCATGGGAGGCACCATTCTTTTATTTTTTTATGTGTATGAGTGTACTGTCTGCGTGTAGGTTGGTGCACCCGTGTCATGCAATGCCTCGGAGGTCAGAAGAGGGCATAGGATTCCCCTGGCACTTCTTAGCCGCCATGTGGGTGCTGGGAATCGAACTCGGGTCCTCTGCAGTTGGTGCTCTTAACCACTGAGCCATCTCTCCAGCCCTGCGGGGCAGCATTCTTAATAATATGCTCTACTGTGGATAGAATCTTCTTCCTTTTCTCCCCCAATGATTCCAATTTATGCATTAAAATAAAATTTAAGCCAGGTGCATGCCTTTAATCCTAGAACTTGGGAGGCAGAGGCAGACAGATCTCTGTGAGTTCAAGGCCAGCCTGGTCTACAGAGTGAGTTCCAGGACAGCCAGAGCTACAGGGAGACCCTGTCTCAAAAAGACCAAAAATAAATAAATTTTTAAAATAAAAATTAAAGGCTATGTCTTTCATGGCTTCTCTACCAATCTTGGCTAGGGAAATCCCCTGTAAGCACATAATAAGTATTCCAACATGTTGCTTTCATCATACCATGAAATCATCAGGTTGTTGCCTAAGAAGTCAAAGCAGGAAGATAGCCCTTTGTCTAACTATACTACCCACTGTTACATACTCTCAGAACGAATGAGTAACTTCTACACTTTGCCTTCATCCCACACAATGTGAGACCTTTTGTTCATTGTTATTCCTCCCAGATACATCAGAGTTGCTTGTATCATTCAGTTATCAGTACAGGAAAGAGAATTCTTCCAAGTGTTTTAGGGACATAGCATTCATACACACACTTTAAAAATCCTTCAGAAAGTAGGGCTGGAGAGATGGCCTAGCGGTTAAGAGCGCCGACTGCTCTTGCAGAGGACCCGGGTTCGATCCCCAGCACGGACATGGTGGCTAAGAACCGTCTTTAACTCCAGTTCCAGGGGAATCCAACGCCCTCTTCTGACTTCCGCAGCATTGCACAACACGGGTGCACAGACCTACATGCAGACAGTATATTCATACACATAAAATAAATAAATAATAAATAAATAAAATAAATAAAAATAAATCCTTCAGAAAGTCTAGAGCAGCTCAGAAGATGGCAGAGGTGCTCTGCCGGAGCGACTGCTGCTTCTGTTACAGTTGGAACCTGTAAGGCACTCGGGAGTCTCAGATAATGACTGCTGCAGTTCAGGGATTTGGCAGCTGTATCAGGACACCACCACTGCTGTACTCTGATGCAATCAGCTCTCAATATTTGCCAAACTAGAAGTCACCAGATTGCTGCTAGAGAAATATATCTCTACAATCTCGCTTGGGAATAGTCAAGTAGCAGAACAATGGCCTTTGTCTCACTTCCACACTCTAAATCTGATCCAAGTATATATGACTCACTGCAAGTTATTTTGAGAAATATTCTTAGCTGTCCAGCCTCTGCAGCATAATCAGGTACACTAGGTGATGGTAATGGATGTTAAATGCTGACTACCCATGCCTATGACACAGCTTGTTTGCTAGTCCACCCCTTGTCTTACTATCTGCAGCTGGATATTCTCCTCTGCTGCTACACCCCCTTGCCCAACATTCACCCTGACTTAGTATCTGCTATGGACCTGTAGTCTGCCCTTCAGGGTACATGTATCCTTTTCTACTTCCTAGGTTTGGCAAAATATATATATGAACAATAATGTTGGTGTTTGTCATAATTAAAAACTAACCCAGCATGGTGGCACATTGCCTATAATCTCAGCACTTGAGGCAGAGACAGGCACATTTCTGTGAGTTCAAAGCCAGCTTGGTCTGCATAGCAAGGCCAAGCCAGGACTACAAAGTTAGACCCTGTCTAAAGAAACAAACAAACAAACAAAAAGTTCTTAAAATTTTTTTTCTGGGAATTGAGCCCAAGGGCCTTACACATACTTAATATAGGATCTATTATGGTTCAACACTACCCTAATTTAATCTTTCTCTCCCTTTCCTTCCTTCCTCCCTTCCTTCCTTCTCTCTCTCTCTCTCTCTCTCTCTTTTTCTTTTCTTTTCTTTTCTTTTCTTTTCTTTTCTTTCTTATGTGTATGAGAGTTTTGCCTGCATGTAAGTGAACCATATGCCTACAATACCTGCAGGGACCAGAAGAGGGCATCAGATCCCCTGGAACTAGAGTTAAGGACTGGTGTTAGCTGCCATGTGGGTATGGGAACTGAATCTGGTGCTCCAGAAGAGCAATAAGTGCTCTTAATCACTGAGCCATCTCCCCAGGTCCACTGCCTTTCTTTTTTTTTTTTTTTTAACATTTTATCTATTATTTTTATTTTTTATTTTATTTATATGTGTATTGCTTGCAAATACACCATAGGTAGGTGCACCCATGTGCTGCAGTGCCCATGAGGTCAGAAGACGGTGTCAGATTCCCCTGGAACTGGAGTTACAGATGGTTGCTAGCTAACATTTGGGTGCCGGAAATTGAACCCTGGTCCTCTGGAAGAGAGCCAGTGCTCTTAACCACTGAGCCACCTATCCAACCCCCTCATTTTATTTTATTTTATTATTTTGTGTGTATGAATGTTTTGCATGCATGTATGTAAGCACACCAGGTGCATGCAATGCCCACAGAGGCCAGAAGAGAAGATTGGATCCCCTGGAACTGGAGTTATGGACAGTTGTTAGCTGCCATATGGGTGCTATGAGTTAAACCCAAGTTCTCTGCAAGAGCAACCAGTGTGCTTAACTACTGAGCCCTCTCCCCAGCCTCCTAATGTTCTTTTTTTTTTTAATTCTTTTATTTTTGAGACAAGGTCTATAGCTCAGGCTGTCCTTACACCCATGTCGATTCTCTTGCTTCAGCCTCCCAAGTGGTATGAGCCACCACACCCAGCAAAGCTAAAGCTCTTTATTTGTTGTTGCTGTTGTTGTTTTCAGATAGGCTCTCACTCCAGCCTAAGCTGGCTGGGAACTCACTCTGTAGCCCAGGCTGACCTTGAATTTATGATGATCTTCCTACCTCAGTTTCCTGAATGCCAGGATTATGGGTTTGAGGCACCATGTGTGGATTAATAATGCTATTTAAAAGGCAGTGTTGGCAGGGCTGGAGACCTAGCAGTTAAGAGCACCGACTGCTCTTGCAGAGGACCCAGGTTCTATCCCCAGCACGCACGTGGTGGGTGAGAACCATCTTTAAACTCCAGTTCCATGGGAATCCGAAGCCCTCTTCTGACCTCAGCATTGCACGACATGGTGCACCAACCTACATGCAGACAGTATACTCATACACATAAAAAATAATTTTAAAAATTATTTAAAAAAAAAGGAAAATGACATTAAATCCAGGGATCCAATTGGATGTAGAGAATGTGGATATAGAACAATGCACAAGAAAGGAGCAAAGCCGAGCGTGGTGGCGCACGCCTTTAATCCTAGCACTTGGGAAGCAGAGGCAGGCAGATCTTTGTGAGTTCAAGGCCAGCTTGGTCTACAGAACCAGGACAGCTGGGGCTACAAGGAGACCCTGTCTCGAAAAGACCAAAAAAAGAGAAAAGAGCGAAAGATTGGCAGGGTTTGATGATGAAACACGGGGGTGCAGGAACGTCTTCATTTGTGCTTACATTTGCCTCATTAGTACTTCTCATTATTGTATAGTTTTTGACTTAGCATACTTATGGGTACAACTGTATGGATGAGATTTCATTTTAGAAATGAGATTATATGGGGCTGGAGAGATGGCTCAGTGGTTAGGAGCACACCAATTGCTCTTGCAGAGGACCCGGGTTCGATTCCCAGCACCCACATGGCAGCTAAGAACCTTCTTTAACTCCAGTTCCAGGAGAATCTGACACCCTCTTCTGACCTCTGCAGCACTGCATGACACGGGTGTACCAACCTACATGCAGACAGTACATTCATACACATAAAATAATAATAATGAAAATTAAAAAAAAAATTTTAAGCAAATACTTTGAAAAATTATGGTGAGTGGAGGAAGCCAAATAAGAAAGAGTACTAGCTGGGTGTGGTGGCATGAGCCTTTAATCCCAGCACTTGGGGGGTAGAGGTAGGCAGATCTCTGTGGGTTCAAGGCCAGCCTGGTCTACAAAGTGAGCTCCAGGACAGCTGGTACTAAAAGGGAGACCCTGCCTCAAAAATAACAAAAAAAAAAAAGGAAAAAAAAACTAAGAAAGAGTACTTACTGTATGATTCCATTTATATGAAATTCTAAAAAATCCAAACTAATCTATAATGACAAAAATAGATCAGTGATTGTTTAGGGATAATGAAGGGTAAAGGCAAGAGAGATTACAAAGAGACATGAGGAAATGGCAAGGGGTATAATGGATAAGGACCACTACTATCAGAACTCATGAAAGTATAATATATACACACACACATTTGTAGCCCTGGCTAGCCTGGAAGTCACTATATAGACCTGGAACTCAGAGTTGTGCCTGCTGCTGCCTCCAGAGTGCTGGTATTAAAAGCATGTGCTGGGGCTGGAGAGATAGCCTAGCGGTTAAGAGCACCGACTGCTCTTGCAGAGGACCTGGGTTCAATCCCCAGCACCCACATGGTGGCTGAGAACCGTCTGTAACTCCAATTCCAGGAGAACTCCAGTTCCAGGGGAATCTGAGACCCTCTTCTGACCTCCGCGTCATTGCATGACACAGGTGCACAAACCTACACGCAGACAGTACATTCATATACATACAAAAATAAATTTTAAAAAAAGCATGTGCTATACTACCAGCTAGTTTAATATAGTTATTGTGTTTGCTCTATGTTCATTATACCTGAATAGAACCATAAAAAAAATTTGAGCCGGTTGGTACATGGCTTTAATCCCAGCACTTGGGAGGCAGAGGCAGAGGCAGGTGGATCTCTGTGAGTTCAAGGTCAGCCTGGTGATCTACAAAGTGAGTTCCAGAACAGTTGGGGCTGCAGGGAAACCCTGTCTCAAAAAGACAAAAAAATAAAAATTGAATGAGGACAGATATTTGGACTGGAGAAAAAAACTAGGCCTTGAATATATTTGCTTATATGATTATTTGTTTGAAATCTGCCCTCCCTACTTTAGTGAAAATTCCATAGGTTTGGACCATGCCTATTTGCACAAATACATCTCTAGTATTTAATGTCATCTGGTGCACAATAGGCACTTAGCAAATATTTGTTGAAGAAAGGAGAGAAAAGAGAATTGAGAAGCACTCCAGTTTTAACCACAGAGAAAAAGGAGACTATGTTGCTGCTATTAAGCAATCAGTAGGAACAGTCTGAAAGGCCAAGATGAGAGAAACCAAAGAAAGAAGCAGTTTCAAGAAGGAGAAAGATGGGCTGGAGAGATGGCTCAGCGGTTAAGAGCACCGACTGCTCTTGCAGAGGACCCAGGTTTGATCCCCAGCACCCACATGGCAGCTGAGAACTGTCTTTAACTCCAGTTCCAGGGGAATCCAACATCCTCTTCTGACCTCCGAGGCATTGCAAGACACAGGTGCACAAACCTACATGTAGACAGTACATTCATATACATACAAAAATAAATAAAAAATTTAAAAAAGAAAGAGAAAGAAGAAAAGGCCATTGGGTTTTGGATTTAGCAATTAGAAGCCCTGGTGACTGGGGGAAAAAGAAGTGACTTCCAACAGAAGTCAGGTTGCATTTCCCTCCTCGAGTTTTCTACACACAGCGTGTGTTCAGCTGGCTCCATCTTTATAAACTGCCACTCTAGTCCAAGCCATCGTTATCCATCCCACTAGCTTAACTCTTTTTCCCTGGTGCTACTACTGTCCCATCTGCCAAAACTTATCTTGACGGATTATTTTAAAACACTGAACATGGTGGCTCAGTGGTTAAGACCAGTTGCCACTCTTGAAGAGGACCTGGAGCAGGCATCACGCAACATGGATACCATACATACCTGCAGGTAAAACACTCACACACAGCCCAGTATGGTGGTGCATGCCTTTAATCTCAGCATTGCGAGCCAGAGGCAGGCAGATCTCTGTGAATTGAAGGCCATCCTGGTCTGCACAGAAAGTTTCAGGCCAGATATTAGACCCTGTCTCAGAAAAACCAGAAACAAAACAAAAACAAAAACCTCAGACAAATAAAAATAAATCTTAATTTTTTATTTTTATTTTCTGTGTATGAGTGTATCACTTACATGTATGTAAGTGCATCCCTCTTGAGCAATGCCTGCAGTGATCCGAAGAGAGTGTCAGATCCCCTGAAATTATGGACAGTTGTTAGTCATCATGTGGGTGCTGGGAATTGAACCTGGGTCCTTTGCAAGGACACATTCTTCAGTCCCCTTAAATTTTTTTAATAATAAAAACCTAGCCGGGTGTGGTGGCGCACACCTTTAATCCTAGCACTTGGGAAGCAGAGGCAGGCGGATCTTGGTGAGTTCAAGGCCAGCCTGGTCTACAGAGCGAGTTCCAGGACGGCTGGGGCTACAGGGAAACCCTGTCTCAAAAATACCAAAAAATAAATAAATAAATAAATAAATAAATAAATAAATAAATAAATAAAAATAAAAACCTAATCAGGGGCTGAAGAGATGGCTCAGCGGTTAAGAGCACTGGCTGCTCCTGCAGAGGACACGGGTTCGATTCCCAGCACCCACATGGCAGCTAAGAACCTTCAACTCCAGTTCCAGGGGAATCTGACACCCTCTTCAGACCTCAGCGGCATTGGACGACAGGGGTGCACAAACCTACATGCAGACAGTACATTCATACACATTAAAAAAACCAAAAAACATTATTGTGGACTGGGAATGTCGCTTGGTGACTGTCATAGCTACCTTCAGCTGTCAACTTCACATAAGCCAGAGGTACCTGGGAAGAGAGAACCTTAACTGAGGATCTCCTCCATCAGATTGGCCTGTGGGCGTGTCTACGGGGCTATTTTCTTATACATCAGATTGGCCTGTGGGCGTGTCTACAGGGGCTATTTTCTTATACATCAGATTGGCCTGTGGGCGTGTCTACAGGGGCACTTTCTTGATTGCTTATTGATGTAGGAGGGCTGAGTCTGTGGGAATGACTTTTACAATTTGGACATGATCTCTGGTGGGGTGGGAGAATGGGGGGGACACGGGTCTAGATTTGATAAAAAAAATTATGTGAAAAAAAAAGAAAAAAAAAAACAGTTTGGACATGATCTGAACAAATGACTTTTACTTAACCCTGCAATGCAAAACTTAATCTTATCTTGATTTAAATATAGATAAGCTCACTAAGCTTTGTGCTCCACCTGTGACCTGGGCATTCGGCACACAGCCTTAAACCCTCATGGCCCTTCTTGCCCTTAACCCAGAATAATGTCTGAAAATGTGTAGGTTTTATACATAAAGTTCTGAAAACAGTGATTATCTTATTGAAAGCAATGAAAGATAGCTAATCCTATTTGTATTGCAAACAATAAATGGAATTAAATTGATAACATCTGTTTGTGGTTGTGTGCCTGCTATTCTAGGTCAATAGCGGTCAGAAGAGATACAATCCTCTAATAAGACAGTTCTATTTCAGGCTGGATACACTATTTCTTTTTTTTTTTTTTTGGTTTTTTAAAATTTATTTATTATTTTTTATGTGTATGAGAGTTCTGTCTGCATGCAGGTTGGTGCACCCGTGTTGTGCAATGCCACGGAGGTCAGAAGAGGGCCTTGGATTCCCCTGGAACTGGAGTTAAAGACTGTTCCCAGCCACCAGGTGGGTCCTCTGCAAGAGCAGTTGGCACTCCTAACCGCTGAGCCTTCTCTCCAGCTCCTGGATACACTATTTTAATAAAAGAGTGAAACTTTTGTTCAGAACAGTTCCCAGAATATTCTGAAGTAACAGGTTCTCAAAACAGCTCCAAGCCCTCTTGGCTGAAATGGATGCTAAGACTCAGGCTGTCTTCATTCCAGAATTGCCATCATGTGGCATTGCATAATCACCATACCAGCCCACTATGGGTGTTATCATCCCTGGGCTACGAAAGAAAGGTAGCTGAAGCCAGGCATGGTGGTCCATGCCTTTAATCCCAGCATTTGGGAGTCAGAGGCAGGCGGATCTTTGTGAGCTGGAGGCCAGCCTGGTCTATAGAGTGAGTTCCAGGACAGCTGGGGCTACAAAGAGATAAATAAACAGAAAAGATAAATAAATGCACAGCCTTCTCCTGTCTTCTTGGCTCCCTCTTTTTCTCCCTTCAGTTAAATATAACTGCCATTTTCTTCTGAAGGCTTTATTTTTAAAAACACAGACTTTTACAAAGTTGTATTGACAATACTGTGCTATGAGAAATGTAACTAATCTGTGTAATGATTAACAGCCTGGACTCCAGAATGATATACCCAGAGTTCAAATTCAAGTTCTGATACTAGGGAAACTATTTGTACCTTTTCTAATCTGTAATATAATCATTGTTCCTTCCTTCCAAGGTGATTGCAAGGACTGTTTTACCTGTAAAGTTTTGTGAATACTTAAAATAATGCGCACAACAGATGTGATCCAGATTAATTATGAAAAGCAAAGTCAGAAAAAAGAAAAATGGGGGGGGTTGCATGTAATATAGTGCTTACCTATCATGCATAAGGCCCCAAGTTTGGTCCCAAGCACTGTAAAAAAAACTTCTTTTTTTTTGATACAGGGTCCCCAACTGGCCTGGAACCCACTATGTAGACCAAGCTGGCCCCAATCTCAGGGATCTGCCTGCTTCTCTCACAAGAGTGCTGAGATTAAAGGCTTATATCACCACACCCAACAGAAAAATAAACTTTTTTTTTACAAAAGAAAAAAACTGAGATTTGGGGTCACAATATGTTGCCCAGGCTTAACGTCCTGAGTACCTAGAACTCAGGCAGGCACCATGCATGACTTAAGAAAATTAAAACAACCTATAATTCCAAGGGCTGTAATTCTGCTCACTAATACGAAACAGGTAAGGGTCACAAACTACAAATATGAGGAAGTTACAAAGCATGAGACTTTCCAAAAGGCCTTTAATTTTTGCTTCCTGCAATTTCACATCCATGCTCTCTGAAGTGATTGAAAACCCAGCAGGATGTTCCTCCAAATCCTTTTCTTCGGGAGAAGCTTACCCTGCTTTCCTCTCTCCTGTTGTCTTCTCTGCCTCACCTTCTGCAGGCTGCTGGGTTTAGGGCAGCCAGCCATTCTGTTTGCCTGTCCCAGTTCTAGCAGGGAATTTAGGCACTCAAGAGTCCCACATCCTGGGCCAACTCCCCGGTCCAGGCAAATGGATGGGTGGTTACATGTGGATATACATGCGGTTCCTAACTTTAGCCTGGTCATCTGCACACTTGGAATTTCCAGAGTAGTGTGGTTGAGAGCCATTCCTGGACACTTCTCCTACAAAGCAACAGTCTCCTTAGACCATTTTTGAATCATGATTTTATAATTTCTAAAAACCAAATTCCAGGCTTCTGTGGAGAGTGACTTATATACAAATTAACTGGAGATTAGCAGATGGAATAGGAACCTGAAAATAAATAGTAATATGGGAAAACAAAGAGGGACTAAGATAAAGCACACTCCAAGAATCTTGTGAGACTTAAAAAAAATTTTTTTTTGTCTTTTTTGAGACACGGTCTCCCTTTAGTCCCAGCTGGCTTGGAGCTTGCTCTGTAGACCAGGTGCCACCACACCCGACAAGACTTTAAAATTTTTTATCAGATCTATGTATTTAGTGTATGTGTATTTATATGTGTATTTATTTGTATTTAGTGCATCAGTATGTGTGTATATGTGCCCACTTGTGCCACAGTACATGTGTAGATGTCAGAGGACAATTTTTTTTTTTTTCCAGAGGACAATTTGTAGGAATCAGTTCTCTCCTTCCACCACATGGGTTCCAGGGATTGAACTCAAGTCATCAGGCTTGGGGCAAGCTTCTTGATTCACTGAGCCATTTTTGTCAGCCCATTATGTGAGTTTAAATCTCATAAAATTAAAAAAAAAATCGATGACCAGAATGAACTATGAAAATCTTATATAGAAAAAAATTTCTTTGGAAACTAATTTAAATGTTTTGAATTATAAAACAAAATTAAAAAAATAAAGGGAGATCTCTGAAGCAAGCTGAAGACCACCTGAAGCAAGCGCAGGTAGGTAGGTAGGAGCTGGGTGCTTCAGCAAGGCTGATTCTTGTTTGACTTAATCTTGTTGATCTGTTAACCTAGTTGTTTTTGGCTTAATTGGCTTTTGAGGCTGTGGGGGCAGAGTTATCCTCCCAGCTGGTATAAAAGGTAGGGTTGTGTGAGTCTTGAGATCTGAGATCTCCAGAGACCAGCTGAAGCTTAGGTACCAGGGCGCAGGCTAAAGAACACACCCATCACCACCATCCCCCCCAACTGGTATTACAAAGGCATCTGAAGGAGGCAAGCAAAGCAAGCCTTCAACACAGTGAAGAGGCATTTGGGACTCACATTGGAATACAGGCAAGGAGAAGCCCATATGCCAGGAACACAAAGAGACAACACTGGAAAGGGGCAGGATAATCCCACACCAAGCTCTACCAACCCAATGGAAGATTCTTACAGTGGGATCCCCCCTGGGGATGGCCCAGGACACAGATATCAGAAACACAATTGGGAACATACTTAAAGAACTACAAGGTTATAAAGAGCAAATCAGCCAGGCATGGTGGCGCATGCCTTTAATCCTAGCACTTGGGAGGCAGAGGCAGGCGGATCTTTGTGAGTTCAAGGCCAGCCTGGTCTATAGAGTGAGTTCCAGGACAGCTGGGGCTACAGGGAGACTCTGCCTCAAAAAGACCAATAAATAAATAAATAGCAAATCAAAGAACTAAGAAAAGAGAATGAAAAACTCAAGAAGTACCTAGAGAGAGAGAATGACAAACTCCAGAAGGAAGTAGAAACACTGAAAAGATCCCATGCTGAAAAAGATAAGGAAACCAACAAGCGAAGGAAAGAGCTACAGGAAGAGATTGAGAAGCTCCAAAAGGAAGTAGAAATACTAAAGAAATCAGAAAAGGAAATGAAAAAGGAAATCAAACACTCATCCAATCAACAGGAAAGGAATGGAAAAAGCCTCAGAAACAGAATGGAGGAAGCAGAACAAAGAATACCAGACCTGGAAAATAACACAGAACAACTAATAAACCTCAAGTAAAGATTATGAAAAATTTAAAAATACACAAAAGTGGAACAACCAGGAACTGTGGGACACTATGAAAAGATCAAACCTCCACATCATAGGAATAGAGGAAGGAGAAGAAAAAGAATCCCAAGGAGAATGGTGTGGTCCAGATCTTCAACAGAATTAATAGATGAAAACCTTCCCAAACTAAAAAAGACAAACCATACAAAATAAAGAAGCACATAGAACTCCCAAACAGACAACGATCAGGAAACGAAAAATTCTCCACGCCACATCATAGTTAAAATGCTTAGACACCCAAAACAGAGACGAAACTCTTAAAGCCACAAGAGAAAAAACAAAAAAAAAAAAAAATATTTATGAAAGAAACACAAATTAGCAACTGACTTCCAATGCACAACTATGAAAGCAAGAAGAACCTGGAGCAAACCCACTTCCCAGTGTTAAAGGACAATAAGAATGCCAACTCCAGGTACTAATACACTCAGCAAAAATGCCTCAATTTATAGTTGAAGGATGCGAGAGATCAATACCTGTCTCATGATAAAACAAGTATGAAAGAAACAGTCGGAAAAACCACACCCTTAAGACGAATACTTGAAGCAATTCAAGGATAGAAGAAAGGAGCAATGATCCCCAGGCACCTAGAAAGAAGAAATCAATAAAAACATAAAAAAAAACGCAAAAAAAAATAGAAACTAAACGAAACGAAATAAAAACAAAAAAGCAACACAAACCTATCCAGTCATATACCTTAACAACATTAGTGGACTAAACTCCCCAATTCAAAAGAAAGACATGTGGAGATTGTGATTAGGAAAACAGATCCATCGATATGTTGTCTACAAGAAACTACATCTTAACCTTCAAGGGACAGCCACCACATTAAGAGTGAAAGGAGAGGAAAAAAAATTTCCAAACGCAAATGGTACCAAAAAACAGAAAGCAGGTGCGTTGCCTATTTAATTATCAGACAAAATAGACTTCATTGCATAAAGAAAATCAGAAGAAGACAAAAAATGCTATTACATTCTTTATCAAAAGGAACAGTTCAGCAAGAAGATTTCACAATATATAATATATGCCCCCAAACTAGGCTGGTTCACCAAATTTATAAAGACATTCCTCCAGGACCACAAGTCAAAAACTAACCACCAGTACACATTCATAGTTCAAGGGGACTGTTATATTACCCCACTCGAGATCCTTTGATAGGTCAACAGGACAAGAAATAAACAAAGAGACATTCTGATACTGAATGATACTGATGCACAATCAATGGAACCTCCATAGACCTCAAACCGATATTCCACCCTAATACCAGAGAATACCACTTCCATTTTTGTTTTTTTTATATTTTTGGTCTTTCGACGACAGGGTTCTCCCGTTTAGCCCAGTGTGTCCTGGAATTCCACTGTGTAGACCAAGACGTGGCCTGAACTCACAAAGATCTCGCCTGCGTCTGCCTCCACAAAGCTAGGATAAAGGCGCGTGTGCCACCCAGCACCAGCGAGAATATACTTTCTACTCAAGCAAACCCCACGGAAACATTCTTCAAAATCGACCCATACTGGACACAGAAGAGACCTCCCACAAATACAAAAAGATTGAAATAATTTCATGCATTCTATCCAGACACCATGCCAAAAAAAACTCAAAACATCAACACCAGCATAAGCTCTACTCTACAAAACACAATGGAGCACCTAAACAACACACTCTTGAATACATGAATGTGGTATCGAATCGGGATCAAGGAAGATAACGAAGAAATAAAGCGGGTCTGAGAGAGATGCTGCTTAGTTTAGCGATGCTCACTGAGTAGCACTCACCAGCTCTTCAATGAGTACTCACAGCCCCAGTACCATATGGTGGCTGAGAACCGTCTTTGACCTCCAGTCTCCGAGGAATCCCGACACCCTATCTGACCACCATCATAGCCACAGGCACAAGCCTACATGCATGATTTCAGTCATTGTAATACATATTTCTTCAATTTTAAAAAAAAATTAAAAATATAATAAAAAAACAAAGAAAAATAAGCATTCCTGGAACAGAATGACAAATGAACAGATACAACACAACAAAACCTATCGCGGACCCTACCCTAAAAGCAAGTCATTAAGAGAAGGAAGTTACTAGCCTGGTGCCCTACATTAGAAAACAGAAAGAGCACAACGTGAATGATCTAACACTACAGCTACACAAGCACTTGAGAGGCAACAAACAAATGAACCCTAAACCGAAATAAGACAGGAAGAAATACAAAAATCAGAGCAGAAAACAATGAAATAAGAAACAAAGAACAATACAAAAAAAATCAATGAAGCCAAAGTTGGTTCTTTGAAAGAATACAGCGAGAGATATACCTCTAGTCCAGTTAACCAAAGAAAGAACAACTCCAAAATCAATACAATCTGTGAAAAAAAATAAAAAAAAAAAAAAAAAAAAACCACAAACAAGAAAAAACCAGGAAAAAAAAGATCCAGAAAATCAATATGGGAATATTTCAAGAACCTATAATCTACCAAATTCGAAAACCTAGAAGAAATGGATGAATAATTCTGAAATCCTGGGATTCACCAAGCTCAACCAAGATAAGAGATCAACAGCTTAAAACAGACCCATAGTACATGAGAAATTGAGATGCAATAAGAAACCTCAAAACTAGAAAAAGCCCAAGGAACTCGTCAGAAGGTTTCACAGCAGATTTCTATGAAACATTTCAAAAGACCTACAACGATTATTAATGAAACTGTTTTAGAAGGATACAAACAGAGGCGAATTCTCCCAAATTTATTCTAGAAAACATCCAACTCATCACCAAAACCAGGCAAAGAATATAACTAAAAAGGAGAAACTACAGAACCCCAATCTCCCTAATGAATCACAGAAATGCCCCATAAAAAAAAATTTCTAAAAAAAATAGGGGAAAAATACTGGGCCAAAAAATACATACAGACGCACATCCAAAAGAATGATCATTCATCATGACAATGTTGGATGCGAAATAACCGAAGATGTCAGGGATGATTTGACAATATGAAGAATCCATAAACATCATCAAAATAACACATAAATGAATGTAAAAAAAACACGTACAACTATCATCTCAATTGATGCTGAAAAAGCCTTTGACAAAATCCACAATCCCTTCATGCTTAAAGTATCCTAGAAGGAAATGACATTTTTGAAGGGATCATTCCTCAAATGTAATCAAAGCCATATAACAGAAAACCCACAGCCAATATCATCCTAAATTGGGGAAAATGACAGAAACATTTCTTTACAAGGTAGGAACTGCAGCAAGGATTGCCGTTCACCACTCCTCTTCAATATAGTGCTTGAAGCACTTGATAGAGCAATAAGGAAAAAAAAAATTAAAGGAGTACTAAATTCAAAAAAAGAGGAAGTAAGCTATCCCTATTTACTGATGATATGATTGGTTTACTTAAGGGATGCTATGAAAACTCCACCGAAAAACTCCTAGAAATGATGAACAGCTTCACACAAGTGGCAGGATACATAAACCATAAACAAATAATCAATGGCTCTTTTCTTTACACCAAGAAACAATATGCAAACTGGAGAAAGAATTCAAAGATGAACCTTGCCCTCAAACAATAGCCTCAAAAACAATAAAAATAAAATATTTAAAAAATGTAGTATTATTATTGCACTCATATATTGCCTGGAATATATCTACAACAAAAGTTTTAAGCATTTAAAGAAAGAAATTGAAGAAGACATCAGAACGAAAAAAATGGGAAAACTCTTCAATGAACTTCCATTGTTGGATTGGGTAAATTAACATTGTAAAAATGGTCCATTTTACTGAGAAACTCTCTGTTATAATGGTTTACACGCAATCCCAAGAATCAAATCCCAAGAACTTTCTTCCACAGCTTATGGGGTAAAAAAAGTCCTTAGAATTTCATTTGGAAAAAACAAAAAGACCCCCAAATAGCCAAACAACCCTGAAAGTGAAAAGAGCCTACACAGAGGGTGATCGTCTATATACCAGACTTCAAACTTATACTACAGGGCTATAGTCAAAACAGCCTGGTACTGCACAAAAAAACAGACCTGTTTGACCAATGGAACCAAACTGAAGACCAATACCTGAGCACATATAATTTCGGCCAACTCATATTGGCAAGGGGCCAGAAGCCATGAAGGAAGAAAAGACAGCATCTTCAAGCAAGTGGTGTTGGAGAGACTGGATCAAATCTACTGTATAAGAATAAAGTTAAACCCCAACTCTCTCACCCTGTACAAAAGTCCAACTCCAGAATGGGATCACAAAGACCCGTCAATGTGAAACCTAACCACACCAAACTCTGAAGGTGATAGAAGAAAAAGTTGGCAGCAGACTACAAGAATAGGCATAGGAAAAGACTAAAAGACTTCCTAAATCAAAAAGCAGCTGCACAAGAAATAAGGTCAACAAATGGGACCTCATTAAAAACTCAAAAGCTTCTGTAGCATCAAAAGATGTTTCAAAGCAGTGTGGAGAACCCCTAGGAAGACATTTGGAATGAACTTGCCACCCTACACAGCCATACCACTCCCTGGCATGTACCCACAAGAACCTCATCCCCACCCGAGAGAGAGTATTACAGCACCAACAGAGGCACACATTTCAAAGAAATGAAGAGAGAATTCCATAGTGATGGGAAACCTTCACACAGAAACATCTGACAAAGCATTGATTTCCAGAATATAATAAACTACTCAAAAAAACAAAGAAGAAAGAAAACACAAACCCCACTCATAGATGGAGCAAAGTGCTGAACAGAGACTTCAACAAGTGAGGAATAGAGATGGCTGCAGAAAGACCTTAAGAAGTGTTCAAACATCACTAATCATTAAAGGAAATGCAAATCAAAACCATTTTATAGATATCATCTTACTACCAATAAGACTGGCTAGGATCAAGAAAACAAGTGATACAAAAGTGCTGGAGAGGTTGTGGGGAAAAGGGGGACACTCATCATTGGCTTGTGGGAATGTAAAACCATATCAGCCACTATTGGAAAGCAGGATGGAGAACTCTTGGAAGACTGGAATGAACTTGCCCAACCCAGCCATACCACTACCAACGTCCTGCGGGCATGTCTACCCCAGAACCACCCCAACCACAGAGATATATGCGAAGCGCGCCAATGTTCATATTGCAGCTCTCTTCAAATAGACAAGGAGCACTGGAACCAACCCAAACTGCCCCTCACTATGAGTTGGATAGATGAAAATGTGGTACATCTTCACATGCACGAGTTCTATGCAACAGTAAGAAAAGATGAATCATTGAGCTTTGCAGGAAAATTGGCTGGAGCACGGAGACCATATATTATGCTGAGTGAAGTAAACACAGTCCCAGAAGAGATACAAACACGACGAATGGTAATCATTCCTCATCTGTGGATGCTAGTGCCAAGTATCTAGTTGTAAAGTATTTCTTGTGCATGGGCCCCTTGAGCTTTTGTCAAAAGCAGTTGGAGGTGGATGCATATTGGACCAAAACAACAACAAGAACAACGAAAGGCTGCATCAAAGAACTGACTGAAACATGTGAACTTCTGCTCAAATAAAGTCACTTCCACATGGACGAATATTGAAGAAAGACTCAAGAAAAGAGATTGAAAAGCATGTTTTGGCAGAATGCATGCAGCTATTTTCGCTGGGGTGAGGGGATGGAGGGGACCAGGGTTCCTAAGATTTTGTTACAAAAATACTTAAGCGGTTAAAGAAAAGCACCGACTGTCTTTGCAGAAAGTACCCCGGCGTTCGATGACCCACAGCACCAACATGGCGACTGAGAACCATTTGTAACTCCAATTCGAGGAGAAACTCTAGTTCCAGGAATCTGATGCCCTCTTCTTTTCTCCATGGGCATTGCATGGTTGACATGGGTGACATGGGTGCACACACTTTTGCATGCGGACAGTACATTCAATACACATACAAATACAAAACATTAAAAAAATAATGAAAATAAATATAGGCTGAGAATAGCCTAAGTGGTTAAAGAAGCACCGCTGCTCTTGCAGAGGACGGGTCGATCCCCAGCACCCAATGGCGCTAAGAACCATCTGAACTCCAATTCCAGAGAAACTCCAGTTCCAAGGGGAATCACACACCCTCTTTACTAAACCCTCTGCGGCATTGGGCAGGACAATGGTGTGCCCAAAATCTACAGCAACAGTACATCAACTACACATTAAAAATAAATAAGAAAAATTAATTAAAAAAAAATTTTTTTTTAAATAAATAAATAAATAATACGGAAATGTAACAATCCAGGGATGATGTAGCTAAGTTGATTGCCATTAAAATGTAACAATTTAAGATATTTCCCTTTGTTCTTTCTTTCTTTTTTTTTTGTCTTTTTTTTTCCTTTGGACAGGGTCTCCCTATACAAGCTCCAAGCTGGACTGGAACTCCACTTCTGTAGACCAGGCTGGCCTTGAACTCACAGAGATTAACCTGCCCTCTGGCCTCCTGAAGTGCTGGAAAACAGGCATGTGCAACCATACAGCTCGGTTGTCTTTCCTTTTTATTTCCCATCAGGGGGGAGCAGTTAGTTGTCTTTATATTTATTACTTGAGGGGCAAGAAATGTAGGTGAGCAAATAATGCCTGCCAAACATTTTGCTCCACTGGCAGGGTATTCAAAAACAAGGCCACAGTGCCTTGAACAGAAATAAGAAAACAATTCTTAAGAATTCTCTGGACTGGGGAGAGAGAGGAAAGAGGAAGGAGGGTTCCAAGTGCAAGAGTTCGTGAGTGCAGAGTGTTTCCTGGCCAGGCACTACTTCAAATACCTTCTAGTTTAAGAGGAAAATATGAATGGGTAAAGTACCTTAGCTATACAGAGGTTCAAGGTCAGCCTTGGCAACGTGAGATCCCTGTCTCAAAAATAGAAAAAGGGAAAAGCAGAGAGGGGCTGAAGGAAATGGAAGAATTTGTTAAGAGCACCAGCTATTCATGCAACACATTCCCCTAAACAAAGGTCAAAACAAAACAAAGCATTTTACTGGCAAAAAAGTAAACATGATCAAAGGCCAGGCGTGGTGGTGGTACACGCCTTTATCCTAGCACTTAGGAGGTCAGAGGCAGGCGGATCTTTGTGAGTTCAAGCCAGCCTGGTCTATACAGCGAGTTTCAGGACAGCTGGGGCTAAAAAGGGAAACCGCTGTCTCGAAAGACCGGAAAAAAAAAGGAAACAGGATCACCAACTATTAAGATAAAAATATTATAGTAAATATATTTTCCCCCAAAGGAGGTTAGTTATGTGTAGGCTATTGTTTAGAAATTTCCTATAAGGATGGCTCATGCCACAAGTTACATCTTAGGAGCTGGAAGGAAGAAGGATTGGCAAAGTTTGAGGGCAAACAGCGAAAAAGATCTAAAAAACATGTTGAGTTATGGAGCACTGCGGTTGAGTCCCAGTACCCACAAAAAGAAAAGAAGAAGAAGGAAGGAAGCACCGGAAGGAAGGAGCTGGAGAGAGATGTCTGCCAGTAAAGCAACTGCTGGATAAGCATGAGGAACCGAGTTCAGATCCTCTAACACCCATGCAAAAGGCCAGAGGTGGTGGCACGCGCACTCTGTGATCCCAGTAGCATGGGAAGACAGAGAAGGAAGATCCCAGGGCCTCCTGCCAGCCCGACCAAATCTATGAACTCTAGGTTCAGCAAGAGATTCTCTCTTAGAGGATAGAGGAAGAAGATTGTAAGAAGATAACACAATGTTGACACCTAGCCCTCTGTATCACACACCACACCAACACACACACACACACAACACGCACGCACGCACGCAAGCACGCGCATGGTGGTGCAGGCCTCTACTCTTAGCACTCAGAGGCTAAGTCACATGGATTGCCATGAGTAAATGTGGTTGTCTCAAAAAAAATCAAAACAGAAGAAATTTAGAAGTTTTTTCTATATTTAATCTGTGATATGATTACTAAATGATTATCAGTGTAAGTAAAAGCATAAAAGCCCAAAGGATCTTTTTATCGCATCACAGAAATATATTCATTCATTTTTTTAATTTTTTATTTTGTAATGTGGTATGAATGTAATTTTCTGCATGTAGGTTTGTGCACCCATGTCGTGCATGCCATAGAAGGTACCAGAAGAGGGTGTTGGATTCCCCTGGAACTGGAGTTTAAGACGGTTTCTCACAGCCAACATGTGGGTGCTGGGGATCGAACCCTGGGTCCTCTGCAAGAGCAGTCGGAGCGCTCTTAAATGCTAGTCCCATCTCTCCAGACCCCCATCATTTTATTTGGAAGCATGCAGCTCTCTGTGTCTTTTTAGTGTTCCATCGTTAACTTTATTATTCTTTTTTTTTTTAATCTTTTGAGACAGGGCCTCCCCTATCTAGACCCAGTCGGCCTGGAGCTCACTATGTAGACCAGGCCTTACCTATGACCCAAATAGAATCTCCCAAGTGCTAGGATTATAAGGCGTGCGCCACCACACACCAGCATGTTCCATCTTGATTAGATATATTTACATACTTTTTTAAAGATTTAAATTTTAATCATCTATGTAATGAGTTTCTTTATCTGCACTTGTATATGTAAGTGCACTAACATGCTGCAATGCCCTACGAGAGGCCAGACAGAGAGTGTAGAATTCTTCCTGGAACTACTGACTTACATTAGTTAGTCCCCAATACCTCATGTATGGAATCGACACCTAGATCCGTTGGAAGAACAGCCGGACACTTAACGTTTGAGCCTTCTCACTCTGGCCCTTTATATTCTTTTTTTTTTTTTTTTTTAATTTTATTATTTCTGTATGTGTATGAATGTTACTGTCTGCATGCAAAGTTTTGTGCACCCATTGTAGTGCAATGCTGCTGGAGGTCCAGAAGACGGCTGGATTCCCCTGGAACTGGAGTCTCCTGGAATTGGAGTTTTCAGAAGGTTCTCGGGCCTGAAGTGGGTGCTGGGATCAAACCTGGGTCCTCATGTAAGAGCGGTCGCGCTCTTAACCGCTAGCATCTCTCCAGCCCCTCCTTTATATTCCTTTTAATTGCAATGTAATCTTGATAAAGAAATACCATCAGCTGGACGTAGGATGGCTCATATGCCTTTAAAAATCCCAGCACTCAGGAGGCAGAGGCTTGTGGATCTTTGTGAGTTCCAGGCCAGCCTAGTCTACAGTCTTAACAAGTGAGTTATAGCAGCTGGGGCTACAGGGAGACCTGGACGAAAGATGAAGAAAGAAGAGGAGAGGAAGAGAAGAAGGAAGAGGAAGAGGAAAGACAGAGAAGAAGAAGAAATATCTCGGCATTTTGTCTTTTTTAATTTATTTATTATTTTTATTATGAAATCTAGACCCGTGTCCACCCATCCCCCCACCACCCACAGAGCTCATGCATTCTCAAACATGATTTTCATCTCTTTCTCATTCTTTCAATATCTCCATGTGGAAGTTGACTTGTTTTTGGGCAGAAGTTCACTTGTTATCAGGTAAGTTCTTCAATAGTCCTTTTGGTTTTGTTGTTTGTTGTTTCCAATTGCATCACTCCCAGCTGCTTTGGATAAAAGCTCAGGGGCCGTGCACAAGAGATACATACAATAGGTAATTGGCACTAGACATTCCACAGATGAGGGATACCCGTCCCGTCGTTTTGTTTTTCGGGACTGTGTTACTTCACTCAGCATGATGTCCTCTAAGCTCCAGCCATTTTCCTGAAAAACTCATGATGTCATCTGTATGAAACACTTTGCACACTTGTAGGAAACACTTGTATGAAGCCGCAGCAACAAAACACCCCTCGCTCACGTTCTGCTCAAAGCTGTTTATTATTCAAGCAGGCAGGTCTTGTCAAGAACGGTTTATTCAGGTACATCTTTTCTCCTTCTCCAATCCTCTCCCTCTAAGCCTTCTCCTTCCTCAGGCAAAGCAAGCTTCTCTCTCAGACTAGAAAGGAGAGAGAGTGTCCCTATCTAGAAAGTCCCTCTATTTATCCCACTTCCCAAATGGCCCAGGTTGCGTGGCCCTCTAGTCTATTGGTAATCATCTTGGCCTGATCTGTGTATAAACAGGGGCACATGCACACAAGTCTTCAAATGGTGGGCGTGGCTTTACTTTGATGTAGAAGGGAATCAGGTGTTAATCACATAAGAACTCAGGCGTTAGTCATAAGATTTTGCTAAAGTCTCGGGTACATTCTTAGGACCCCTCGCCGACGAACCTGGCTCTCAACAGTCATCTTTCTTTACTGCTGCATAGAGCTCCATTGGNTTTTTTTTTTTTTTTAGATAGCCCCAGCTGGCCTGGAACTCTGTATAGATCAGGCTGGCCTTGAACTCACAGAGATCCACCTGCCTCTGCCTCTGCCTCTGCCTCTCCAGTGCTAGGATCAAAGGCATGCAACACCACACCCAGCTTAAAGACTTTGTTAGCCACCATGTGGGTGCTAGGAATCAAACCTGGGTCCTCTGCTAGAGCAGTAGGTGCTCTTAACCACTGAGCCATCTCTCCAGCCCCCTAAATGTTTCTTTTAAACTTGCTTGTCTTTCACAGTTTTAAATACAGGCTGAGTATCCTTAAAGCGCTGGGGGCAAAAAGTAATTTGGGGTGTAGACCTTTTCAGATTTTGAAATACACTTATAGACTTCACCAGCTGAATATTCCTAATCTTAAAACCCCAAACCAGAATGTTCCAGAGTTCAAAGCATATTGAGGACTGTCTCAGTTCTCAGATTTTAGAGCATTTCAGATTTTGTGTTTTCAGATTAGTGATATTTAGTATGTATTCAAAACACTTAAGTTTAATATCAAATGAGCTTTGTTTTAACATTGGAGGAGAAATAGAATCCAGTACTTGAAGGAGTCAGCTGCCTTCTCCAAATTCGCCTTCATAAACATTAGCAGCAGTACACTAAGTTACCTGTGGGTGGAGTTGAGAGCTCTCACTTTAACTGGGAATTAGAACATACATACACTTCCTTTTTTTTTTTTTTTTTGGTCTTTTCGAGACAGGGTCTCCCTGTAGCCCCAGCTGTCCTGGAATTCACTGTGTAGACCAGACTGGCCTTGAACTCACAAAGATCTGCCTGCGTCTGCCTCACAAATGCTAGGATTAAAGGCGTGTGCCTCCACGCCCAGCGAGAATACACTTTCTACTCAGCACCCCACGGAACATTCTCCAAAATCGACCACATACTGGGACACAGAAGAGACCTCCACAAATACAAAAAGATTGAAATAATTTCATGCATTCTATCAGACCACAGTGCAAAAAAACTCAACATCAACACCAGCATAAGCCCTACTGCCTACAAGAACACATGAAGACTAAACAACACACTCTTGAATAATGATTGGTAATGAATGGGTCAAGGAAGAGATAACGAAAGAAATAAGGGGTTGGAGAGATGGCCTAGCAGTTAAGAGCACCGACTGCTCTTGCAGAGGACCCAGGTTCAATCCCCAGTACCCATATGGTGGCTGAGAACCGTCTTTGACTCCAGTTCCAGGGGAATCCGACACCGTCTTCTGACCTCCATGGCATTGCACTACACGGTGCACAAACCTACATGCAGACAGTACATTCGTATACATACAATTTAAAAATAAAATTAAAAAAAAAAGAAAAATAAAGCATTCCTGGAACAGAATGACAATGACAATACAACACAACAAAACCTATGGGATACCTTAAAAGCAGTCTTAAGAGGGAAGTTTATAGCTCTGGGTGCCTACATTAGAAAAACAGAAAGAGCACAAGTGAATGATCTAACACTACAGCTAAAAGCACTTGAGAGGCAACAACAGATGAACCCTAAATGCAATAGACAGGAAGAAATAACAAAAATCAGAGCAGAAACCAATGAAATAGAAACAAAGAAAACAATACAAAAAAATCAATGAAGCCAAAAGTTGGTTCTTTGAAAGAATAAACAAGATAGACAGACCTCTAGCCCAGTTAACAAAAAGAAAGAAGGAACAACTCCAAATCAATACAATCTGTGATGAAAAGGGAAATATCACAACGGACAAGGAAAAGATCAAGAAAATTATATGGGAATATTACAAGAACCTATATTCTACCAAGTTTGAAAATCTAGAAGAAATGGATGAATATCTGAAATCTTGGGAATCACCAAAGCTTGGCCAAGAGGAGACCAGCAGCTTAAACAGACCCATAACATATGAAGAAATAGAGGATGTAGTAAGAAGCCTCCCAACTAAAAAAAGCCCAGGCCCAGACGGTTTCACAGCAGAATTCTATAAAACATTTCAAAAAGACCTACAACCATTATTTCTGAAACTGTTTAGAAGTATACAATCAGAGGGAATTCTCCCAAATTCCTTCTATGAAGCCAACATCACTCTATTACCAAAACCAGGCAAAGATCCAACTAAAAAGGAGAATTATAGACCCATCTCCCTCATGAACACAGATGCCAAAATTCTAAACAGAATACTGGCAAATCGCATACAGACCCACATCAAGAAGATCATCCATCATGACCAAGTTGGATTCATACCAGAGATGCAGGGATGGTTCAACATACGAAAATCAATAAACATCATCAAACACATAAACGGAATCAAAGACAAAAACCACACCATCATCTCAATTGATGCTGAAAAAGCCTTTGACAAAATCCAGCATCCCTTCATGCTTAAAGTCCTAGAAGGAATTGGATTGGAGGGATCATTCCTCAATGTAATCAAAGCCATATACAGGAAACCCACAGCCAATATCATCCTAAATGGGGAAATGACGGAAACATTCCCTTTAAAGGTAGGAACTCGGCAAGGCTGCCCCCTATCACCACTCCTCTTCAATATAGTGCTTGAAACACTTGCTAGAGCAATAAGGCAAGAAAAGGATATTAAAGGAGTACTAATTGGAAAAGAGGAAGTCAAACTATCCCTATTTGCTGATGATATGATTGTTTACTTAAGAGATGCAAAAAACTCCACCAGAAAACTCCTAGAAACGATTAACAGCTTCAGCAAAGTGGCAGGATACAAAATTAACCTTAGAAAATCAATGGCCTTTCTTTACACCAAGAACAAGCAACTGGAGAAAGAATTCAAAGAGACCTTCCCACTCACAATAGCCTCAAAAACAATAAGATACCTAGGAACAAACCTAACCAAAGACACCAAAGACCTCTACAACAAAAATTTTAAACCCTTAAAGAAAGAAATTGAAGAAGACCTCAGAAGATGGAAAAACCTCCCATGCTCATGGATTGGGAAAATTAACATTGTAAAAATGTCCATTTTACCAAAACTCTTGTATAGATTTAATGCAATCCCAATCAAAATCCCCAAGAGTTTCTTCACAGGCTTGGAAACAAAAGTTCTTAAATTCATTTGGAGAAACAAAAGACCCCGAATAGCCAAATCAATCCTGAGTGAAAAGAGCTACACAGGAGGGATCTCTATACCAGATTTTAAACTATACTACAGGGCTATAGTCATAAAAACAGCCTGGTACTGGCACAAAAACAGACCTGTTGACCAATGGAACAAAACCGAAGATCCAAATCTGAGCACATACAATTTCAGCCATCTCATATTTGACAAGGGGGCCAAGAAACCACAATGGAGAAAAGACAGCATCTTCAGCAAGTGGTGTTGGCAAAACTGGATCACCACTTGTAGAAGAATGAAATTAAACCCCTACCTCTCACCCTGTACAAAAGTCAACTCCAGATGGATTAAAGACCTCAACGTGAAACCCCAAACTCTGAAGGTGATAGAAGAAAAAGTTGGCAGCAGACTACAAGACATAGGCGTAGGAAAAGACTTCCTAAATCAGACAGCAGCTGCACAAGAATTAAGGTCGACAATTGACAAATGGGACCTCATTAAACTCAAAAGCTTCTGTACATCAAAAGAAACAATCAAGGAAGTGAAGAGAAATCCCACAGAGTGGGAGGAAACCTTCACTGCAGATACATCTGACAAAGCATTGATTTCCAGAATATATAAACTACTCAAAAAACAAAGAAAAAAGAAAACAAATGACCCGCTCAATAGATGGAGCAAAGAACTGAACAGAGACTTCACAAGCGAGGAATTAGAGATGTCTGAGAAACACCTCAAGAACTGCTCAACATCACTAATCATTAAGGAAATGCAAATGAAAACCACTTTAAGATATCATCTTACTCCAATAAGACTGGCTAGGATCAAGAAAACAAGTGATACCAAGTGCTGGAGAGGTTGTGGGGAAAGGGGAACACTCATCCATTGCTTGTGGGAATGTAAACTCATATAGCCACTATGGAAAGCAGTGTGGAGAACCCTAGGAAGACTTGGAATGAACTTGCCACCCGACCTAACCATACCACTCCTGGGCATGTACCCTCAAGACCCACCCCACCACAGAGATATATGCACGGCCATGTTTATTGCAGCTCTCTTCACAATAGCAAGGAGCTGGAACCAACCCAAATGCCCCTCAACTGATGAGTGGATAGAGAAAATGTGGTACATCTTCACAACGGAGTTCTATGCAACAGTAAAGAAAGATGAAATCATGAGCTTTGCAGGAAAATGGCTGGAGCTAGTGGACATCATGCTGAGTGAAGTAACACAGTCCCAGAAAAACAAACGACGAATGGTATCCCTCATCTGTGGATGCTAGTGCCAATTACCCAGTTGTAAGTATTTCTTGTGCATGGCCCCTTGAGCTTTTGTCCAAAGCAGTTGGGAGTGATGCATATTGGAAACAACAACAACAAGAACAACAGAAAGGACTGCATCAAAGAACTGACTGAAACAGTGAACTTCTGCTCAAAACAGTCAACTTCCACATGGAGAATATTGAGAAAGACTCAGAAAGAGATGAAAAGCATGTTTGGCAGAATGCATGAGCTTTTGTGGGGTGAGGGGATGGAGGGGACACAGGTCTAGATTTGATTAAAAAATACTAGCGGTTAAGAGCACCGACTGCTCTTGCAGAGTACCCGGGTTCGATCCCCAGCACCCACATGGCGACTGAGAACCATTTGTAACTCCAATTCCAGGAGAACTCTAGTTCCAGGGGAATCTGAGACCCTCTTCTGACCTCTGCCGCATTGCACGACACGGGTGCACAAACCTACATGCAGACAGTACATTCATACACATACAAAAATAAAATGTAAAAAAAAATAAAATAAAATAAAATAGGGCTGGAGAGATAGCCTAGTGGTTAAGAGCACCGACTGCTCTTGCAGAGGACCCGGGTTTGATCCCCAGCACCCACATGGCGGCTAAGAACCATCTGTAACTCCAATTCCAGGAGAACTCCAGTTCCAGGGGAATCAGAGACACTCTTCTAACCTCTGCGGCATTGCAGGACATGGGTGCCCAAATCTACATGCAGACAGTACATTCATACACATAAAAAAATAAATAAAATTAATTAAAAAAAATTTTTTAAATAAATAAAATAAAATAAAGGAATGTAAAATCCAGGGATGATGTTAGCTACAGTTGATTGCCTTAAATGACAATTTAAGATATTTCCCTTTGTTCTTTCCTTTCTTTTTTTTTGTCTTTTTTTTCCTTTGAGACAGGGTCTCCCTATAGCTCCAGCTGGCCTGGAACTCACTCTGTAGACCAGGCTGGCCTTGAACTCACAGAGATTAACCTGCCTCTGCCTCCTGAGTGCTAGGATTAAAGGCATGTGCCACCACGCCTCGGCTTGTTCTTTCCTTTTTTATTTTCCCCCATCAAGCAGTTAGTTGTCTTTATATTTATTACTTGAGGGGCAAGAAATGTAGGTGAGCAAATAATGCCTGCCAAACATTTTGCTCCACTGGCAGGGTATTCAAAAACAAGGCCACAGTGCCTTGAACAGAAATAAGAAAACAATTCTTAAGAATTCTCTGGACTGGGGAGAGAGAGGAAAGAGGAAGGAGGGTTCCAAGTGCAAGAGTTCGTGAGTGCAGAGTGTTTCCTGGCCAGGCACTACTTCAAATACCTTCTAGTTTAAGAGGAAAATATGAATGGGTAAAGTACCTTAGCTATACAGAGAGTTCAAGGTCAGCCTTGGCAACGTGAGATCCTGTCTCAAGAAATGAAAAAGGGGAAAAGGCAGAGAGGGGCTGAAGGATGGAAGAATTGTTTAGAGCACCAGCTATTCATGCAACACATTCCCCTAAAACAAAGTCAAAACAAAACAAAAGCATTTTACTGGCAAAAAAGTAAACATGATCAAGGCCAGGCGTGGTGGTGGTACACGCCTTTAATCCTAGCACTTAGGAGGCAGAGGCAGGCGGATCTTTGTGAGTTCAAGGCCAGCCTGGTCTATACAGCGAGTTTCAGGACAGCTGGGGCTAAAGGGAGACCCTGTCTCGAAAAGACCGGAAAAAAAAGGAAACAGGATCACCAACTATTAAGATAAAATATTATGTAAATATATTTTCCCCAAAGGAGGTTAGTTATGTGTAGGCTATTGTTTAGAAATTTCCTATAAGGATGGCTCATGCCACAAGTTACATCTTAGGAGGCTGAGGAAGAAGGATTGCAAGTTTGAGGGCAAAACAGGGAAACCAGATCTAAGAAAAATGTTGTTATTGGAGCACTGGGTTTGAGTCCCAGTACCACAAAAGAAGAGAAAGAAGGAAGGAAGCACGCAAGGAAGGAGCTGGAAAGAGAGATGTCTGCCAGTAAAGCAACTGCTGGATAAGCATGAGGAACCGAGTTCAGATCCTCTAACACCCATGCAAAAGGCCAGAGGTGGTGGCACGCGCACCTGTGATCCCAGCACTGGGAAGACAGAGACAGGAAGATCCCAGGGCCTCCTGCCAGCCCGACCAAATCTATGAACTCTAGGTTCAGCAAGAGATTCTCTCTTAGAGGATAGAGGAGAGAGATTGTAGAAGATAACCAATGTTGACCCCTAGCCCCTCTGTACACACACCACACACACACACACACACACACACACGCACGCACGCACGCACGCACGCGCATGGTGGTGCAGGCCTCTACTCTTAGCACTCAGAGGCTAAGTCACATGGATTGCCATGAGTAAATGTGTTGTCTCAAAAAAAAATCAAAACAAGAAGAAATTTAGAAGTTTTTTCTATATTTAATCTGTGATATGATTACTAAATGATTATCAGTGTAAGTAAAAGCATAAAAGCCCAAAGGATCTTTTACCTCAAACAGAAATATATCTTCCATCATTTTTTAATTTTTATTTTTGTATGTGTATGAGTGTACTTTCTGCATGTAGGTTTGTGCACCCATGTCGTGCAATGCCATAGAGGTCAGAAGAGGGTGTTGGATTCCCCTGGAACTGGAGTTAAAGACGGTTCTCAGCCACCATGTGGGTGCTGGGGATCGAACCCGGGTCCTCTGCAAGAGCAGTCGGCGCTCTTAAATGCTAGGCCATCTCTCCAGACCCCCATCATTTTATTTGGAAGCATGCAGCTCTCTGTGTCTTTTTAGTGTTCCATCTTTTTTTTTTTTTTTTTTTTTTTTTTTTTG
>VZQC01005766.1:5299800-5342184 GCA_009823505.1 Rhizomys pruinosus | reverse complement strand
CCTCTAAGCCTTCTCCTTCCCCAGGCAAGCAAGCTCTCTCTCAGACTAGAAAGGAGAGTCTCCCTCTAATCTAGAAAGTCCCCCTATTTATCCACCTTCCCAGCCCAGGTTGCGTGCCTAGTCTATTGGTAATCATCTTGGCCTGATCTTGTATACAGGGTGCACTGCACAGCTCAACGGTGAGCGTGCTTTACTTTGAGTTAGGAGGGAATCAGGTGTTAACATAAGACTCAGGTGTTAGTCATAAGATTTTGCTAAAGTCTCGGGTCCATCTTAGGGACCCTCGCCACACCGGCTCTCCGCAAGTCATCTTTCTTTACTGCTGCATAGAGCTCCATTGTGTAAGATTACCACATTTTCTCTATCCACTCATCAGTTTGAGGGGCATTGGTTGGTTCCAGTCCTTGCTATTGTGAAGAGAGCTGACAATAAACATGGCCGGCATGTATCTCTGTGGTGGGGTGGGTCTTGAGGGTACATGCTAGGAGTGTATGACTGGGTCAGGTGTGTCAAGTTCTATTCCAAGCTTCAAGGGCTCTCCACACTGCTTTCATAGTGGCTGTACGAGTTTTATTCCCACCAGCAGTGGGATGAATGTTCTCCTTTCCCCACAACATCTCCAGACAAACCTGGTATCACTTGTTTTCTTGATCCTAGACCAGTCTTATTGGAGTAAGAGATAGCTTATCTTTTTTTTTTTTTTTTTTGGTCTTTTCGAGACAGGGTCTCCCTGTAGCCCCAGCTGTCCTGGAACTCACTCTGTAGACCAGACTGGCCTCAAACTCACAGAGATCCACATGCCTCTGCCTCCCAAGTGCTAGGATTAAAGGCGTGTGCCACCACGCCCAGCAAGATGATATCTTAAAGTGGTTTTGATTTGTATATCTTGGCATTTTGAAAAGAGCAAACTTTCTCCTCCTGTGCTTTCCTCCACCTTAGTTAATGGGACCTCAGGTAGTTGTTATGAACATGCCCATAAATTGATATTTGCCTCTATTAGTTACTACTGATCCCTGGGACAAAATACCTGGTAAAAGAAACAGGGAGGAGGATATGGAGGATCTATTTTGGTTCATGGTTGGAGAAGATACGTCACGATGGGAGGCAGTTGGCTCTGTGTCAGTGGGAACTTTTTACTTCCTCACATCTTGGGGAACCAGGAAGCAGGGACCAGCCTATAAGTGAGGACTGGCTAAGACCCCTAAGACCTATGTCCCCCAAGACCCCACCTCCTCACAGCTCCACAGTTTCTCCAAACAAAGCCACCAAGTGTTTAAACATGTGACCCCATTGGGAACATTTACACTCAACATAACATTCCACTCCTGATCCGCATAGGCTCATAAAGTAAAATGTATCCAATGCAAATTCAAAGCACAGGTCTTTAACACTGTTCAAAAGTCCAGAGTTTCCATTGAGACTCAAGGCAATCTCTTAGCTGTCAGCCTCTCTAAAATTTGCATGCTTCTGATGTACAATGGCACCCAGTAAACATCTCCATCTTTAAAAGGAATAGGAGAAAAGCCGGGTGTGGTGGCGCATGCCTTTAGTCCTAGCCTAGCACTTGGGAGGCAGAGACAGGCAGATCTTTGTGAGTTCAAGGCCAGCCTGGTCTACAGAGTGAGTTCCAGGACAGCTGGGGCTACAGAGAGACCGAAATAAAGAAAAGACCAAAATAAATAAATAAATAAATAAATAAATAAATAAATAAATAAATAAATAAATGGAATAGGAGACAACAAGGAAAGTTCAGACCGAAAGCAAGACTGAAACTTTGTAGCACAAACACCACACTCTGCAGATCCCTGCCTAGCACCTAGTCTCTGCTCCAATGGGCTTGGGTAGCCCTGCTCTTCCAGCTCTGTTGTCTGCAGTGACACAGTAGGGGCTAGAGAGACACCTCAGCACTTAAAAGCACTGGCTGTTCTTGCAGAGGACCTAGGTTCAGTTTTCAATACCCGCTTTGGCTAACAACCCTCTATAAGAACAGTTCCAAGGGGATTTTGGCGCCCTCTTCTGATCTCCATGAGCATTGCACAACACCTTACACACAAGCAGGCAATACACTCATATACTAAAAATAATAAATGGCCGGGCATGGTGGCGCACACCTTTAATCCTAGCACTCGGGAGGCTGAGACAGGTGGATCTTTGTGAGTTCCAGGCCAGTCTGGTCTACAGAGTGAGTTCCAGGACAGCTGAGGCTACAGGGAGATTCTGTCTTGAAAAGACAAAAAAAAAAAAATAATAATAATAATAAACAGCCGGGCATGGTGTTGCACACCTTTAATCTCAGCACTCAAGAGGCAGAGGCAGGCAGATTTCTGTGAGTTCAAGGCCAGCCTCGTCTACATAGCAAGTTCCAGGCCAGCTGGGACTAAAGGGGGACCCTGTCTCAAAAAGACCAAATAATAATAATAATAATAATAATAAATGAAAAATATTTTTAAATTAAAAGGAAAAACTAAGAAAAGTGACACAATAAAGATTAAGAGGGTCACAGAGGTTTATATCAAGTTTCCAGGAAGCCACTGAGGCCAGGCAACAACAACCAGATTCCCTGCATGGAGTTGTTTTTTTATTGTTCTTGAGTCAGCTGTGCATGAAGCTGTGAAAATGAAGCCTAGGGGCTGGAGAGATGGCCTAGCGGTTAAGAGCGCCGACCGCTCTTACAGAGGACCCGGGTTCGATCCCCAGCACCCACATGGCGGCCGAGAACCGTCTGAAACTCCAATTCCAGGAGAACTCCAGTTCCAGGGGAATCCAAGACCCTCTTCTGACCTCCACATTGCACAACACGGGTGCGCAAACTTGCATGCAGACAGTACATTGATACACATATAGAAATAAATAAAAATGCCGGGCGTGGTGGCGCACGCCTTTAATCCTAGCACTTGGGAGGCAGAGGCACGCGGATCTCGCTCTGTGAGTTCGGGGCCAGCCTGTCTCATACAGGTTCCAGGACACCAGAGCTACAGGGAGACCCTGTCTCAAAAAAAAAAAAAAAAAAAAAAAAGAAGCCTAAATTGCAATGGAGAGTTCACGATGCTGAAAAATGCTAAAAATGTGGAGTCTGCCGACAAAAGCAATAAGTAGTGGCTGAAAGAGGTACACTATCAATGACAAAGAAATTATTCCACCAAACTTCAACTTGGAAAACCAGTTGAGTTTTACACGGATACCCTCAGGAGTGTTCCTAGTTTGCCTATCAATTGCTGTGAGCAAAACACTCCTGACCAAAACCAACTTTATAGGAAATGGTTTAGGCGGCTTCAGCAATACATCCTCAGGTCACAACAGTATAATTCATCAATGAGGAAGCCCAATGTAAGAACCCCTCAGGCAGGAACTAGTGTAGAGTAAGAGCAGGCCAATGGAAGGAATGCTTCTTACTGGCTTGCTACCTCTGATCTCCTGCCCAGGGAAGGCACCACCCACAGTGGGGCTGGCCCCTTTCCCAAACAGTACTTAACAATCAAGAAAATGCCCTACAGACAGAGGGCCACAAGCCAGTCCAATGAGGCAATTCCCCCATTGAGCACCCCCCCCCACAACCCCAGGTGTATCAAGTTGACACAGAGCTATCCAGCACATCTAGTGTGTGTGAGGAGTCCACAGGGGAGATCAGTGGAAGCTTCTCTCTAACACGCAACTCTCGCGCAAAGACGAAGCGCCGATGCGCGTGCGTACCGGCCACGAGGGGGGGTGTGGTGGCGGGCAGAAGGTGTGTATGAAAGTGCAGAAGGGCCCAAGTGCTATAATCCGAAAGAAAGGAAGGCGCAGTCAGAACACCGTAAGCGCCTAGCTTAGAGTGTAATTCATGCAAAGAAAGCGGGAAGATATCACAATATGCGGGCATGAGTAAGTTTGAGGGAACATACGGTCTGTGTCTGAGGTAGTGGCGATCAGAGAAGGAAAGACATCCAAACCGAAAATCAAGACAAGGAGCCGAAAGATGACCAGTCATACGGCAACAAGACCGGGATGCGCGGCAAAACGTCCTATGGGCCCTGGAAAGGGTGGTGGGAAAACAAGAGATGAAAAGTCGGGGAAGCCTGCTAGCGAATTGCTGAGAGCAGCAGAAGGCCAATATGTTCGAGTATCCCGTACACGACCGGAAGGAGTATGCAGCGAGGCATATTGGATGGGGGGATGAGAAGATTAACAACGCATTGGAATGATATCTCTGGGCCTTGTGCATCTTCTAAATTTCAGTTGTTTTTTTTTTTGTCTTTTTTTTTTTTTTTTTTTTTTTGAGACCGGTCTCCCCGGTAGCCCCAACTGTTCGGGAACTCACTCTGTAGACCAGCGGGCCTTGAACTCACAAGATCCTCCGCCTTGCCTCCCAGTGCGGGGATTAAAGGCATGCGCCACCACACCGGCTTAAATGTCAGCTGGGTCTAAGAATTGTAAAGTTGTTTACTTCTTAAGTCTCATGAGCCTCAAGTCCCCCTCCTCTTCAGGAAGGAGAGTTTCAGTTTGAAGGACATTGCAATATCACACTCTTACATCCTGCTTGTGCTTACAAAACTAATACCATAAGAATGATGCCAGGTTCTGCTGCCAGCTCAGGATGTAGCCTGGTCACTTTTAACCACAACTGCAGCAGACTCTGAGGGCCTGTCTGTCTGAACTTAGGAAAATATTTTCTTATGGTATCTGAGTTTCAGGTGCACATGGACTTTGCCTGGCCTATTTGTGCTCAACCCAAGGACCTAGGGTCACCAAAGATGAACCTGGGACAGTGGCTCCAAGTTCATCATCTCACACCAATGACAAAGACTCAGACTCTAGTGGAAGTAAGCAATGGGAAATAAATGCAAACTTTATTAAGAGATGTTAAGGGGGGGCTGGAGAGATTGCGTCAGCATTTAAGAGCGCTGACCGCTCTGCAGAGGACCCAGGTTTGGTACGGACCCATGCACCCACAATGGTGGCTAACAACCATCTATAATTTTAGTTCCAAGGGATCTAATGATCTTTTTTGGCTTCTGTGGGCACTGTATGCACAGTGTGCTTACACATATTCAGGCAAGATACTTATTCACATAAACTAAAAATAAAACTTTTTTAAAAAAGCAATTATGATGTTTTAGGAAAAGGGAAAAATTTAAAGTGAGAAATTGGCAGACATGGTGGGTACAGCACCTTTAATCCCACACTTGGGAGGCAGAGGCATGTGAATCTCTGTGAGTTCAGGGCCAGTCTGAGCTACATAGTTTTAGGTTAGCCTGGGCTACATACATAGCCCAGCTAGTGGGAGACCCTGTTCAAAAAGCCAAAAAAAAAAAAAAGTAATTAGGGAAAATGATAGACCACTCCCAAGAATAGGAGAGTTCTTCCCAAGGAGGAAAAAAAACTGCGGAACCTCCTCGACTAGGGGCTTTTATGGTACAAATGGGACAGAGGTTGATCGGTTGTTGGCAGGGGGGAGCCAAGCTAAAAATTCTCTAGATGGACTGCGGCTATCAAAAGAAAAGACCTGGCCGCAGGCTTGAGAGATGTCCTAGCGGTTAAGAGGCACCGACTGCTGTGCAGAGGACCTGGGATCGATCCCCAGCACCGACATGGTGGCTGAGAAACCGTCTTTAACTCCAGTTCCCAGGGGGATCCGACGCCCTCTTCTGACGTACGCGGGCATTGCTGACACA
Organism: Rhizomys pruinosus; assembly: GCA_009823505.1. Lineage (NCBI taxonomy): Eukaryota > Metazoa > Chordata > Mammalia > Rodentia > Spalacidae > Rhizomys > Rhizomys pruinosus. The sequence continues at coordinate 5,336,533 of VZQC01005766.1, read as the reverse complement.
GGTGCACAAACCTTACAATGTAGACAGTACATTCATAACACATACAAATGACACTGGAATATAAAATTAAAAAAAAAGACAAGAGGAAAAGACCAAAAAAAAAAAACAAAAAAAAAAAACGCAGTGGCTAAGTTGTTTGTAGAGGAGGAAGTTTCAATCAGTGTGTAACAACCAGATTGGGCTTGGTACTGCTCACTGTTCTTATTCAGATTCACAAAGAGAGAGAGGAGGGAGACATGAGAAATGGGCTTTTGGCAAGGAAAGGAGCCAGACTGGATTTCAAGTTGGAGAGAGAGGTGGTATGGACAAAGCATTTATGCATGTTAAAGAGATTAGCAACTTCAAAGCCAGGAATGGTGGCACCATGCCTTTAATCCCCAGTTACTCAGAAGGCAGAGGCAGGCAGATCTATGTGAATTCAAGACCAACCTGGTCTGCATAGGTAGTTCTAGGCCAGCTGAGGCTACCGGGAGGAGATCCTGGCTCAAAAAAGGACGAGGAGAGAGAGAGAGATTTGGAGAGAGCGAGAGGAAGAAGAGAGAGAGAGGGAGAGAGAGGAGCGGGAGAGAGAGCGTTTGATTTGCACCATTTAAAGAGGAACTAATGGATCTTACATTGGGAACCATACGGACAAGATGTCCTCAGGACAAACGTTTCCAGCATAGCACTACAAATTTTTTTTATAAAATTTTTTTCTTACTAATTTTCTCCCTTTTCCTTAACATCTTTCTCTTTAAAAAATAGTTTATATATTTTTCTTAATCTTTTTTAAGGGGAGTGTTGTTTTTTTTTCCATTTTTTAAAAATTTATTTATTTTGGTATGTGTATGCATTGTTACCTACTGCATGTTGGTTTTTGTACCCATGTTGTGCAATGCCGCGAAGTCAGAAGAGGGTGTCGGATTACGCTGACCAACTGGAGTTACGGACGGTTTTCAGCCGCCATGTGGGTGCTGGGATTGATCCCGGGTCCTCTACAAGAGGCAGTCAGTGTTCTTAACTGCAAAGCCACCTCTCCAGCCCCAAAAATATTTTAAAAAATAAAATTTTTTTTTTTTTATTTTATGGTCTATGAGTATCTTGCCTGCATGTGTGTCATTGCNGAGACAGGGTCTCCCTGTAGCCCCAGCTGTCCTGGAACTCACTCTGTAGACCAGGCTGGCCTTGAACTCACAAAGATCCACCTGCCTCTGCCTCCCAAGTGCTAGGATTAAAGGCGTGCGCTACCACGCCCGGCTAGTCCACTGCTTTTTAATTCAGTCTCATTCATATTTTTAGAACAAAGGTAGAATGCAGCCATGAGCTCTGTCTGAATATAACATGAATGGCCTCTAACTCAGTTCCAGATAGCGTTCTTGTTCGTCTCTGAGCTCTCGATAGCCTGGACTCACTGGTTATACTTCTCTTGGCATTCTGGTTTTCCAAAGTCTCCCCAGAAGAACCCATTAATCTCTTCTTACAGCATTCTAAGGTGTCTATTTTTAATTTTCTTTGGTGTGTCAGGCACCACCCTTAGAGGACAGAAGAGGGTGTGGGCTTCCTGGGACTGGAATTGTTAGCTGCCATATAGGTGCGGGGATTCGAGCCTAGGTCCTCTCCAAGAATACCCCATGCTTTTAACTGCTGAGCCATCTCTCCGGCCTGTTTTTGAGATAGGGTCTCATTGTGTAATGATGGTTGGCCCGGAACTAGCTATGAAGACCAGGCTGGCCTCAAACTCAGAGAGGCCTCTAGAGGCCTCTCGAATGCTTGAATTAAAGACATGCACTGCCACAGTTGGCTGTACTCTAGGGTTCTGATAACCTGCTGCTCCAAACTCTTCCACATTCCTCCCAGAAAGTAGTTCCAAAGGTCTAAGAACTACATGGTCAAGTAGTCAAAACAATGACTCCATTTCTTGGTACCAATTTTCTGTTACTTTTACTTTTTTTTTTTTTTTTTTTTTTTTTTGAGACAGGGTCTCCCTGTAGCCCCAGCTATTCTGGAACTCACTCTGTAGACCAGGCTGGCCTTGAACTCACGAAGATCCTCCTGCCTCTGCCTCCCAAGTGCTGGGATTAAAGGCATGCGCCACCACACCAGGCTTAAATTTCAGCTTTCTAAGAATTGTAAAGTTGTTTACTTCTTAAGTCTCATGAGCCTCAAGTCCCCCTCCTCTTCAGGAAGGAGAGTTTCAGTTTGAAGGACATTGCAATATCACACTCTTACATCCTGCTTGTGCTTACAAAACTAATACCATAAGAATGATGCCAGGTTCTGCTGCCAGCTCAGGATGTAGCCTGGTCACTTTTAACCACAACTGCAGCAGACTCTGAGGGCCTGTCTGTCTGAACTTAGGAAAATATTTTCTTATGGTATCTGAGTTTCAGGTGCACATGGACTTTGCCTGGCCTATTTGTGCTCAACCCAAGGACCTAGGGTCACCAAAGATGAACCTGGGACAGTGGCTCCAAGTTCATCATCTCACACCAATGACAAAGACTCAGACTCTAGTGGAAGTAAGCAATGGGAAATAAATGCAAACTTTATTAAGAGATGTTAAGGGGGGGCTGGAGAGATGCCTCAGCAGTTAAGAGGAATGCCTGCTCTTGCAGAGGACCCAGGTTTGGTACCCAGCACCCACATGGTGGCTAACAACCATTCATAGCTCCAGTTCCAGGGGATTAAATGCCTTCTTCGTCCTCCTTGGGGAGACATGGGTATACGTATGTATACACAGGCAATACACTCATATACATAAAATAAAACTTTTTTAAAAAAAGCTAGATGTTAGGAAAAGGGAAAAATTTAAAGTGAGAAATTGGCAGACATGGTGGTACACACCTTTAATCCCAGCACTTGGGAGGCAGAGGCAGGGAGATCTCTGTGAGTTCAAGGCCAGCCTGGTCTACATAGTGAGTTTCAGGCCAGCTGGGAGTAAAGGGAGACCCTGTCTCAAAAAGCCAAAAAAAAAAAAAAGTGAATTAAGGGAAAATGAGAGACACTCCCAAGAATGAGAGGGGCTCCCAAGGAGGAAAAAACTGCTGAACCTCCTCGACTAGGGGCTTTTATGGTACAAATGGGACAGAGGTTGATCGGTTAATTCTCTAGATGGACTGCTGGCTGAGCAAAAGAAAGACTGGCGCAGGGCTGGAGAGATGGTCTAGCGGTTAAGAGCACCGACTGCTCTTGCAGAGGACCTGGGATCGATCCCCAGCACCGACATGGTGGCTGAGAACCGTCTTTAACTCCAGTTCCAGGGGAAACCGACGCCCTCTTCTGACTTCCGCGGCATTGCATGACACAGGTGCACAAACCTACATGTAGACAGTACATTCATACACATACAAAAATAAATAAAATTAAAAAAAAAGAAAGACTGGCGCACTCTTGGCATGTTCTCCTGGCCTACCTAGAGATGATCGTGTGCTGTTCACACCCTGCCCACTGGGTTAGAGATGGTTAAAGTGCCACTTTTGACTCCAGCTTTGTTATTGACTTCGACTGTCTGGTAGTTTTTAATCACTTGGCCCTGGTATCCTCTGACCTTGCTGATGTCTCAAGTGCTGTTAATTAAATTATGTTCTTTCTGTTCCCCCAAACCAAAAAGTAGTTATTCTCAGTTAATCCTGGCTAACTCTTTGTCCACGGGATGGTCTTAGGTCTCTTTCCTGAAATAAGTGGAGGCTTTCTTAGAAGCCACCTAGTCTGTTACAATTAGCTGCACCAGGAACAAGAATCTGTAAGAGTGAGAGTGGCTGCTGTATGTTCGGGGTGGGCAGGTGGGGGGCTAGGCAGCTGGCCTGCAGACACTGGCCCAATTTCTTAGAGCTTCTGTCAAGATCCACTGGACCATCTCATACCCAGCTATAAGTTCTTTGATTTGCATTCCTGGCCTCACCCATTTTTACCTAACATTCCTTTAAAAAAAATTTTTTTATGTGTAAGGATGTACTGCCTGCATCCGGGTGTGGCACTCAGGAGGCAGAGGCTGGTGGATCTCTGTGAATTCAAGGCCATCCTGGTCTACATAGTGAGTTCCAGGACAGCTGGAGCTACACTGTCTCAAAAAGACAAAAAAAAAAAAGTACTGCCTGCATGTGGGTAGATGCGCCGGTGTTGTGCGATGCCCTCAGAGGTCAGAAAAGGGAGTCAGATCCCCTGGAACCCTGGAACTGGAGTTACAGAGGGTGCTGGGAATCTGACAGTTGTTAGGCTCATTTTGAGGGGAGACTTGGTGCAGTGAGGAGAAAATGTCAGGACTCTGATGGGAAGGAAGTTGAGTTTATTTGGGCATGGCATCTGGCCTGCCTGTGTCGGGATTAGGATGACCAGCATTAGAAGGCCCCCCAAAATGGCACACAAGGAAGTGAGTTTACAAGGAAGTAGGGGGCGAGGAGATGGGGGAATGGGTGTAGGTGGGTCTGCGGCTGGTATCAGTAGGAGCAGCTTGAGGGAAGCTGGGACCTGTGACTGGTGTCAGTAGGAGATCTCGAGGGAAGCCGGGACCGTGACTGGGATCAATAGGAGCATCTTGAGGGAAGCTGGGACCTGCGACTGGGATCAGTAGGAGCATCTCGAGGGAAGCTGGGACCTGTGACTGGTATCAGTAGGAGATCTCGAGGGAAGCCGGGACCGTGACTGGGATCAATAGGAGCATCTTGAGGGAAGCTGGGACCTGCGACTGGGATCAGTAGAAGCAGCTTGAGGGAAGCCGGGACCTGTGACTGGGATCAGTAGGAGCATCTCGAGGGAAGCTGGGACCTGCGACTGGTATCAGTAGAAGCAGCTTGAGGGAAGCCGGGACCTGTGACTGGGATCAGTAGGAGATCTCGAGGGAAGCCGGGACCTGTGACTGGGATCAGTAGGAGATCTCGAGAGAGACTGAGGCCTGGTTCTGGTCTCAGGTGAGGTGTGATTGCAGGAAGTTGCAGCAACATCTCTTGGGTTGCAGGAATGCAATCCAAGATAATTATTTATTGGAACTTCTACCTCAATTGGCCCTCTGAAGCCGCTGACTTAGGTGGGCTACAACCTTATAACGGTGTCCTCTGCGAGAGCAACCAGTGCTCTTAACTGCTGAGCCATCTCTCCAGGCCCTAACATTCCTTTTAACCCTTCAGTTCTAACTGGACCATACGTGAGCAACTTGCAGTTTTTATGGGAGGGCTTTTTCCTTACTACCTTTGGAAGCCTGGCTCCTGCCTCACCAAGGCAGCCATCTTCCAGTGGCATACCCTAGTGGCCTTATCTTTTTGGCATTCTCTTTTCAAAGAAATGGAGTAAGAGAAAGTGTATGAATGCAAACTTTAAGGGGCTGGAGAGATAACTTAGCAGTTAAGAGCACTGGCTGCTCTTCCAGAGGACTGAAGTTTGGGTCCCAGGACCAAAGGGGATCTGATACCCTCTTCTGACCTCCTCAGGCATTTCAGGACATGATGCAATTACACACATGCAGGCAATATACTCATAGACATAAAAATAAAAAAAAAAATTAGGGGGCCGGAGAGACGGTCTAGCAGTTAAGAACACTGACTGCTCTTGTAGAGGACCCGGGTTCAATCCCCAGCACCCACATGGCGGCTGAGAACCGTCCTTAACTCCAGTTCCAGGGTAATCCGACACCCTCTTCTGACCTTCGCGGCATTGCACAACATGGGTACACAAACCTACATGCAGGTAGTACATTCATACACATACAAAAATAAATAAAATTTTAAAAAATGTAAAAAAAAACAACCCTCCCTTAAAAAAATTAAAAAAATAATATAAACTATTTTTTTAAAGAGAGATGTTAAGGAAAAGGGAGAAATTAAGAAAAAAATTTAATAAAAAAATTTTGTATTGCTATGCTGGAAACTTTTGTCCTGAGGACATCTGTCCTATTGTCCCAATGTAAATTCCATTATTTCTCTTTAATGGTGCAAATCAAACTCTCTCTCTCTCTCTCTCTCTCTCTCTCTCTCTCTCTCTCTCTCGTCTTTTTTGAGCCAGGATCTCCCTGTAGCCTCAGCTGGCCTAGAACTACCTATGCAGACCAGGTTGGTCTTGAATTCACAGAGATCTGCCTGCCTCTGCCTTCTGAGTACTGGGATTAAAGGCATGTGCCACCATTCCTGGCTTTGAAGTTGCTAATCTCTTTAACATGCATAAATGCTTTGTCCATACCACCTCTCTCTCCAACTTGAAATCCAGTCTGGCTCCTTTCCTTGCCAAAAGCCCATTTCTCATGTCTCCCTCCTCTCTCTCTTTGTGAATCTGAATAAGAACAGTGAGCAGTAACCAAGCCACAATCTGGTTGTTACACTGATTTGAAACTTCCTCTACTAAACAACTTAGTCCACTGCTTTTTTTTTTTTTTTTTTTTTTTTTTGGTCTTTTCGAGACAGGGTCTCCCTTGTACCCGCAGCTGTCCTGGAACTCACCTGTAGACAAGGCTGGCCTGTAACTCACAAGATATCCACTGCCTCTGGCCTCCCAAGTGCTTAGGATTAAAGCGTGCGCTACCACACCACGGCTAGTCCAACTGCTTGTTTAATTCAGTCTCATTCAGAGTTTTTTAGAACAAAGGGAGAATGCAGCCATAGCTCTGTCTGAATTAACATGAATGGCCTCTAACTCAGTTCCAGATAGCGTTCTTGTTCGTCTCTGAGCTCTCGATAGCCTGGACTGCACTGGGTATTTCTCTTTGCATTCTGGTTTTCCAAAGTCTCCCCAGAAGAACCCATTAATCTCTTCTTACAAAAATTACACAGCAGTTCTAGGGTGTCCCTATTTTTTAATTTTCTTCTTTGGTGTGTCAGGCACCACCCTTAGAGGACAGAAGAGGGTGTGGGCTTCCTGGGACTGGAATTGTTAGCTGCCATATAGATTCTGGGGGAATTCGAGCCTGGTCCTCTCCAAGAATACCCCATGCTTTTAACTGCTGAGGAGCCATCCTCTTCCGGCCGGTTTTTGAGATAGGGTCGCATGTGTAATGATGGTTGGCCCGGAACTAGCTATGAAGACCACCCCAGGCTGGCCTCAACTAGAGAGGCCTCTAGAAGGGCCTCTCGAATGACTTGAATTAAAAAGACATGCACTGCCACAGTTGGCTGTACTCTAGGGTTCTGATAACCTGCTGCTCCAAACTCTTCCACATTCTCCTGAAGGAATAGTCCAAAGGTCTTAAGAACTACATGGTCAAGTAGTCAAAACAATGACTTGTCACATTCTTGGTACAAATTTTTCTGTGTTACTTTTACTTTTTTTGTTTGGGTTTTTTTTTTTTTTATGTGTATGAGTATATTGCCGCCTGGCATGTAGTAAGTGCAATCCATGTTGTACAATCCTGTAGAGAGCAGCAAGGGCCATTGATGCTCCCCTGGAACTGGAGTTACAGATGGTTTTAGAGCCACCATGTGGGTGCTAAGATTTAAACTGGGTCTTGCAAGAACAGCAGTGCTTTTAAAACTGCGGAGCCATCTCTCCAGCCCCCTTAGTTTTTTTTTTTTTCTTTTCTTTATTTTCTATTGTTTTTTTTTTTTTTTTTTTTTTTTTTTTTTTTTTTTTTTTTTTTTTTTTTTTTTTTTTTTTTATTTACTTATTTATATATATGTTTTTATCAATCTAGACCCATGTACCCCCACCCGATCCCCCCACACAAACCAGAGTTCATGCATTCTGCCAAACATGTTTTTCATCTCTTTCTCAGTCTTTCTCAATATTCTCCATGTGGAAGTTGACTGTTTTGAGCAGAAGTTCACTGTTTCAGTCAGATCTTTGATGCAGTCTTTTCTGTTGTTGTTGTTGTTGTTGTTGTTTCCAATATGCATCACTCCCAACCGCTTTGGACAAAAGCTCAAGGGGCCGTGCACAAGAAATACTTACAACTAGGTAATTGGCACTAGCATCCACAGATGAGGGATACTATTTGTCGTTTGTTTTTCTGGGACTGTGTTACTTCACTTGGCATGATGTCCTCTAGTTCCAGCCATTAAAAAAAATATTTTTTTATGTGTATGAGTGTATTGCTTGCATGTGGGTAGGTGCAGCTGTGTAATGCAATGCCCACAGAAGTCAGAAGAGGGCACTGTATTCCTCTGGAACTGGATTTAGGAACAGGTGTTAGTTAGCCTCCATGCTGGTGCTGGGAATTGAACCCAGCTCCTCTGCAAGAGCAATCAGTGCTCTTAGCTGCTGATTTAACCATCTCCAACCCTTACATTTTTCATTGCTGTGACAAAACACCTGACAAAAGCAACTTAAGAATTTTTTGATTCGTGGTTTTAGGGGATACAGACCATCATGGTGCAGAAGGCATGGTGCTAGTTGGCTCCACGGTTGCAGGGGGGATGTGGCTGGAACTCCTCCCCTAGTTAGGGCCCACTTCCTAAAGTTTCTGTAGGTTCTTAACACAGCACCAGCAGCTGGGGACTAAGCATTCGAACATATGAACGTGTGGGGGACATTTGGCAATCACATAAAAAACACCACCCTTAAAAGCTGGGTGTGGTGGCACACGCCTTTAATCCCAGCATTCAGGAGGAAGAGAGAGGTGGATTTCTATGAGTTTAAGGCCAGCCTGGTCTATATAGGGAATTAGGATAGCCAAGGTTATATAGTGAGGCCCTGTCTTTAAAAAAAAACACCCTCCATGGCTGAAGAGATGGCTCAGCAGTTAAGAGCACTGACTGCTTTTGCAGAAGACCCAGGTTTAATTCCCAGCACCCACATAGAGTCTAACAATCATCCATAACTCCAGTTCCAGGGGATCCAATACCCTCTTCTGACCTACACGGCATTGCACCGCACAGATGCACTCACATACATACAATACACTCATGCACATAAAATAAAATGGATAAAAACACCCCCCCCCCGCCAATGTATACTATAGGCCTGTAGAGATTACTCAATGGTTAGTGGACCTTCTGCTCTTGCAGGAGGGCCTGAGTTTGATTTCTAGCACCCACATGAGGTGGGCTCATAATCACTTGTACAGCTTCTGGGAACCCAACATCCTCTTCTGGCCTCCATGGACAGTGGATTCATTCATGTGTACATAATACACACATACAAATACACATGATTTTTTAATATTTTTTAAAAGTATAATCTGCTGGGCATGGTGGGCGCACGCCTTTAATCCTAGCACTCGGGAGACAGAGGCAGGTGGATCTCTGTGAGTTCAAGACAAGCCTGGTCTACAGAGGGAGCTCCAGGCCAGCTGGGACTAAAGGGAAACCCTGTCTCAAAAAGACCAAAAAAAAAAAAGAAAGATGATTACTTATTTGGGTTGAGGAAAGAGGAAAATTAATAGTTTTTCTCAGGAGATAATGAAAATATTATGAAAATAGTCTTAGATTAGCATTGATAACAGCAAAAGGTTTTTTGTATGTTATGCTAAAAACCATTGAAATATATTCATTGAAGGTCCTTTTTTTTTGGTCTTCTTGAGACAGGGTCTCCCTATAGCCCCAGCTGACCTGGAACTCACTATGTAGACCAGGCTGGCCTGAACTGCCTGCCTTTGCCTCCAGAGTAGTGGGATTAGAGGTGTTCACCACCACACTCCTGCAAAATATGTATTTGTAAAAAGTGAGTTTTATTTGTAGTCTACCTTAAATTTAAAAATTGATCCTGCCGGGCGTGGTGGCGCATGCCTTTAATCCTAGCACTTGGGAGGCAGAGGCAGGCGGATCTTTGTGAGTTCAAGGCCAGTCTGGTCTACAGAGTGAGTTCCAGGACAGCTGGGGCTACAGGGAGACCCTGTCTCAAAAAGACAAAAAAAAAAAAAAATTGATCCTTTGGGGGCTTGAGAAATGGCTCGGTGATTAAGAGGACTGACTGCTCTTGCAGAGGACATTGATTCATTTCCCAGCACGCACATGGTGGCTAATAACAGGCTGTTAACTCTAGTTCCAGGCAATCTGATTCCCTCTTCTGGCCTCCCTGGGCATTGCATGCGTGGTACACTTACATACATCCAGGCAAAACACTCATAGACATCAAATAAAAATAAGTCATAAAGTTTTTAATTGACTGTTTTTTTTTTTTGTTGTTTTGTTTTGTTTTTTCGAGACAGGGTCTCCCCATAGCCCCAGCTGTCCTGGAACTCACTCTGTAGACCAGGCTGGCTTTGAACTCACAGAGATCCACCTGCCTCTGTCTCCCACGTGCTAGGATTAAAGGTGTGCACCAGCACTCCCGGCTTTTAATTGACTTTTTTTTTTTACTTTTATTTTCGTATGTGTATGAATGTACTGTCTGCATGTAGGTTTGTGCACCCGTGTCGTGCAATGCCTCAGAGGTCAGAAGAGGGTGTCGGATTCCCTTGGAACTGAAGTTAAAGACGGTTCTCAGCCGCCATGTGGGTGCTGGGGATCGAACCCGGGTCCTCTGCAAGAACAGTTGGCGCTCTTAACCGCTAGGCTCTCTCTTCAGCCGCTTAATTGACATTTTTTTATTTTATTTATTTTTGTATGTGTATGAATGTACTGTCTGCATGTAGGTCTGTGCACCCGTGTCGTGCAATGCCGAGGAGGTCAGAAGAGGGTGTTGGCTTCCCCTGGAACTGGAGTTCTCCTGGAATTGGAGTTACAAACCGTTCTCAGCCGCCATGTGGGTGCTGGGGATCGAACCCGGGTCCTCTGCGAGAGCAGTCAGTGCTCTTAACCACTAGGCTATCTCTCCAGCCCCTAATTGACATTTTGAAGCAAATGTCAGAGGCATTCAGAAGTGGAATGTGAAGGCGCATGCCTATAATCCCAGCATTATGAAGGTAGTAGAAAAACGGTGAGTTCAAGGCCAACCTGGGTTATACAGTTAATTTGTAGCCAGCTTGAGGTACATAGTGAGACTCTACATCCTTCTGTCTCAAAAAAAAAAAAAAGACGAAAAAAAATAAGAAAAAATAATATAATTTTGTTAGTTTTTTTTTTTTGTTTCTTTTTTTCTTGTTTTAGATATTGTAATTCTTGTTTGATTGACTTTTCCCAACAGAGAACATCTTGATGTGTAACTCTGGCTGGCCATGAACCAGTAGTGATCCTCAAACTGGTGGTGATCCTCCTGTAGCTCCCTCTGAAGCAGTAGACAGGCATGTGTCTTCTGTCTCTCCCTCCCTTTCTGATTTCATTTTTTTTTCTTTAAATTTTTACTTTTTTTAAGTAATTAAGCTCTGTCAGGGAGTTCCCTGTTTAGTCCAGGCTAGCCAGGAATTTCAGATCCTCCTACTTCCACCTCCAGAATGCTAGGATGGTTTCCCCGTCCTCCGCTCCCTCGCTCCCTCCTTCCCGCTCCCCCTCCCCCTCCCTCCTCCTCCCTCCTCTCCTTCCTCTCTCTCCCTCCCCCTCCCCTTTCGTTCCTCCTCTCCTCTCCTCTCCTCTCCCTCCCCTCCTTTACCCTTCCCCTCTCCTCCTCTACCCCTCCTCTCCCTCCCCTCTCCCTCCTCTCCTTCCCTCCCCTCTCCTTCTTTTCCTTTCCTCTCTTCCCCTCCTCTCCATCTCCTCTTGCTCTCCTCCCTCTCTTCTCCCTTTGGCCTCCCGTGGTCTGGTCCCCAAAGAGGCTGCTAGGACCCAAGGCCAGGTCTCCACGCCGACCTGCAGGGCCTAGGTAACTATGAAGAACCCCAATTTCCCCAGGCAGGTGGGCAGGGACGTGGTCCTTGCAGGCTGTCTGTCTAGGTGGGGGCCCCCAGGGACTCCCTTGGCCTTAGAGTGACGTCTATTCTGGGGTTGTTGGGTTCCTGTAGAGACTGAGCCTTCAAAAGTGCTCTGAAGCTGGAACTCCATTATCTTCACGGTTAACAGGTGCCAGGAAAGGGTCTTAGCTGAGTTCTCAAGCTGCTTTAAGAGAAGCCCAAGTCCTGCATCTTGGGGCTGGTCGGGGCTGTGTCGCGGGGTCTCTGATTTGCAGGGCCCGCAGTCCTGTCCTATCCCACTTCCCTTTCTCCACTAGAGGGGGCGGTAGGCAGCCATCTTCCGTTCCCAGAGGGAAGAAGGCGGAGGCCTATTGTTATGATGCCGGTTGGTGGCCAGCGCCTTGATTGACAAGAATATTAACTAATGAGTAACGTAAGCAGCTGCTGTTTATGAACGGACAGCCAACGGAGAGGCAGCAGGAGCCAATGAGAGCATGCCTAGGCGGGGCGGGGGTGGGGCTTCTCTCGGAAGGCGGGCGCAGGGTAGAACTCCAGCGCCAACCCGGGGAGGCTCAGAGCACATCCGGTGTTGGCAGAGCTGAGAGGCTCCTGAGAGGCTGGCTAGGAAGGTACGTGCGAAGCTCTGACTAGGCGGACAGGGAGTAAGAGATGAAAGGGAGTGGGAATAGCTTCCACCTTCGGACAGATCCGTCCCTCAGGGAGCCGCGCCTGCTCTGCGTGGACGCTGAGGCGAAGAGGGCCGCGGACCAGCGACTGAACTAGTGCCGCGCATGCGCAGCTGCGCCGGCGGGGGCGAGGCCGCGGGGTTTCGGGGGCGTTTAGGCCTGAGTTCCGCTGCAGAGGCCTCCTTTTGGCCCTGTTGGCGTCCCTTGTTTCCTCCCTTCTCCGCCTCTGCCCTGCTCAGGGCTTGGTGTTCACCGCTTGAATTGGGGCACGTCCCCCGCCCCTTCCTTCCGAGGTATAGAAAGCGAAAGCTGGGTTGTTTGTGGTCACTCCCGCCCCACCCAGCGATCGCCTCTCGGCTGCCCGTCTCGGGACCCGCTGTCGAGGCGGGGTGGGCCGGCGGGGGCGGACGCTCGGGTTTGAGGCCCGGCTAGGCAGACTGCCCCGTCACGGCAGGCCGGGTGATGTCACACTCGCCTGTGACCGGCAGGGTTCCTTAGTTTCTCGGAAGCCAACGGTAGAGGCCGGAGATGAGCACGGGGACGTGGCCTGGAGCAGCCGCGGAGCTGCCCCAGCTGATTGGTCACCTTTAGACAGGTGAGGTGGCCCGGACCGCCTGGTCCTGAGCCCTGTGGGCGTCTCGAAGTTAGGGCCCGGCGCCGCTCAGGAAGGGCGGCGATGGGCGGCTGTTTTCTTGGACTGACTGGTACTGTGATAAGTAGGGCTTTGGTATTTTTTTTAGGTTAAAAAAAAAAAAAGCAATCCTGTCAGACCAGGTTGTCTTCCCTGTCCAGTCAGGCTTCTGTTGACCAAACAACAAAAACCACTTTGAACTTGAGACTCTCTCGAAAGTTTTCGAGTGAATGTGTAACTCATTAGAAGAGCTGACTGACTTGACACACAGACAAGGATTCTAAGGTTAAAGGTTAATAGCAGACTTTCTAGTTACTGATTGATATCTATTTATGGTTATCTTTAGGCCATATTATCCATAGTTTAGGAGATTTGTTTCAAAAATATGTACCTGAATTGTATAACCATATTTCCATGACTTCTGCAATAAGTCTGTAATTGTTGCATTAGCTTTCTTTGGTGTTTGTCTTATGTTTTTGTTGGTGGTCTAGCTTCATGAATATGTTAACATTTAGATTCTCTGCCTTTTTTCTTCAGTAGGGACTGAATTCTTTTTCTTTTCTTTTCTTTTCTTTTTTTTTTTTTTTTGTCTTTTGAGACGGTCTCCCTTGCAGCCCCAGCTGGCCCTGGAACTCACTCTGTAATAGACCAGCTGGCCTTGAACTCACAAAGATCCGCCTGCCTCTGCCTCCCGAGTGCTAGGATTAAAGGCCTGTGCCACCACTTTTATTTTATGTATATGAGTGTTTGGGCTGGATGTAAGTGCACCTATGCATGCAATGCCCATGGAGGCCAGAAGAGGGCCTCAGATCCTCTGGAACTGGAGTTAGAGGTAGGTAGTGGTTAGCCACTTATGTGGGTGTTGGAAATTGAACCGGAAGTCCTGTTAGATTAGCTCTTCACTGATGACCCATCTTGAATCCTGTCCCTGTGCATCTGAAAGGGATCAAATTGGTAAGTGTTGCTATAGGAAATACAGGCCTGAAGAGTTTCATCTTATTTCATAAAGTACCCAAGGGTATTAATTTCCTTTGGGGAAATCACTGAACAGTCTCAAGATGTTCTATCTTGAAAATTTTTTCCTTGTTTTTTTGACTTGGCTGTAGAATCTTCCATTTCCCAATTTTGTTCCCCTATTTCTTGTTTTTTTTTAGAAGAGGAGGGGAGGGGAGAAGACGGGGGAGGGGGAGGGGAAAGGGAGCAGGGGAAGGGAAGAGACAGAAGAGAAAGAGAGAGAGAAAAAGAGAAAGAGAAAAGGAGGGGGGAGGGGAAGGGAGGGGAAAGGAGAGGGGAGAAGAGGAGACCGGAGGGGAGGGGGAGGGGGCTTGTTCCCCTATTTCTAACCAAATGTCATGGTAATAATACATTTCCCAAATCAGTTATTTAAGACCAAAGAGAAAGACTATAGAGAGTAGACTGTATTTGAGGGCCATTTGAGTGACCCCTTGAGTTAGGTTCCACTCTGATCTAGCTGAGGAATGTTGATCTGAGGTGCAGGATTTACTCTGATAATGGCATCTAGATTTGCTCTAGAGATACTACTTTGTACTTAAATCCAGGGTGCGGGGGTGGGGCTTCCCCATCCCTGATCTATCAGATGCAAGCTCAGCTCTCTGAAGGCGAGAGGTTCCTACACCAGTAACTAGAATCCCCAAAACTTTGGGAAAAGAGCTTCGAGGTGAAGATGAAGTGTGTGTGCAGTTGGTCCTAATTTATACTTGTTCTCATTTGGGCTAAATAAGGTGGTAGTAGTGGTAGGGATTGCTGGTATTTCAGATGTTGAGGCCTTGTGATTCACTTCTGTCAAATAGTTGTGGTTTTGGAGATGGATGCAATAGTTTCAGAGTTAAGTACAAAAAATTTTGATAGTGCTGGGCATCCATCTCTAATTACTGATTTGGCCTCTCCAGCAGTGAATGCAGCCTCAGTTTACCCAAGGAATTTGGTCCAAGTTAAGGGAAGGCTAGGAATTTAGGTCTAGTGATGTAGCCCTCTTTGAAATGGAGTTCCTTAGATTGTCCTAAAGCTAAACTGACCTACCTCCTTGGGTAACAGGAAAACCATTAAGCTAACCACCATTTAACAAAGTCTCAGCCATGTCAGCTTATTATAAGGCTGTCTCAAAAGCATCTTGTAGCCCTTGGGACAAGAGGTACGGCGTACATGTGTCAGAGGAAAGTTATGCTATTTAAATAAAAATAGTTTTAACCAGTAATGGGATTTATCAGGATCCTTTAAATTTGAATTTGCTTTCTTAGGACACCCCCCTCCCATGCACCAATTTCACATTCACTCCCTCATTTAGAGAAATATTAAGCTTTTATGATACAGTTGCTGTGAGAAAAAGTTTACATAATGCATGTAAAGCAGGCCTAGGATAAGTGTCTTCACAAACCAGACTTTCTGATAAACATGCAGTGAGCTTATCCTATGTACATGCACCATTCTAACCATTTTATTTGTATTATCTCACTTAATATTCAGCCATGTGAAGAATGTTATATATTACTATTTTGCAAATGTTGAAAATGAAGTACAATGAGGTTTAGTCCTGAAGCTTGCTTTGTCTCATAAAGCTAAGGAAATAATTCAGGATTCAGAAGCAGCAGGTATTGGCATTTTTGTTGTTCTTTGTTCATATGGTGCAAGGGATTGAATAGAACTGCACCTTCAGCATCCTTGTGCTAAGGACATAGTTTATACAGAGACTAAAAGCTATTCAGTAGTAAGAATGACTAACAAATTGCCCTCTTGCCCTCCCCTTTAAAATGACATTTATGTTGTGTGTGAGCACATGTGTAGAAGTCAGAGGACAACTTTCAGGAGTCAGTTCTCTCCTAATGTGAGTCTGAGGGGTCAAACTCCATTTGTCTGGATTTGCAGCAAGCACCTTAACCCACCAAGCCATTTTGTCAGCCCCAGATTTGTATCTGTTTGGTCCATCTGGATATTTGGGAACCTGTTCAAAATGGTTGAATGAATATAGCAGAAGGGAAAAACCAAGTAAGTCACAAACCAAATGATTTCACAATCTTTTTAACTATTTGAACAGTGTTTCTTTAACTTGCTGACAATGTTGTTAAATTGTGTACACTAAGGTTCACTGGGGCACCTCCTGTCACGGCTCCAGCATAGCAGGCTAGTTTCCTTTTTTTTTTTTTTTAATTTTTTTTTATTTAATTTTATTTATTTCTGTATGTGTATGAATGTACTGTCTGCATGCAGGTTTGTGCACCCGTGTCGTGCAATGCCGCGGAGGTCAGGAGAGGGTGTCGGATTCCCCTGGAACTGGAGTTCTCCTGGAATTGGAGTTTCAGACGGTTCTCAGCCGCCATGTGGGTGCTGGGGATCGAACCCGGGTCCTCTGTAAGAGCGGTCGGCGCTCTTAACTAACCGCTAGGCCATATTCTCCAGCCCATGCAGGCTAGTTTCAAAAGCATGTTAGTTTGTCAAACTTGGAGACCAGTGTGTTTTATTTGTATTGTAAATTTATTATGTGTGTTGAAATAGAAGATTGTAGAAGTTTTTTATCCTGTTGTTTTTTGCACATGCTGGGTATGAATGCAACGGCCTTGTGTTCCATAGAAGCCCTCTTACCACTGAGCTGTGTCCCCAGCCCTGGACGTTCCCTGGATGCTTTCTTGTTGTGGTAGGTGTTTTTTTGTTTGAGTTGTTTTCCGTCCCCTTAGCTGTTTTAAAGCTTGCATATCTTCTTTCATTTTAAGGATAATATTCAGAAACAGGTACTTACCCATTTCAGCCCGAGACCCTAGCATGCTAACAGCGGCGAGTTAACCATCTCCACTGATGAGAATCCCAAGCCAAAACCGACTTCGAATAGCCTAGCTCAGATTTGTGGGTGCCTGGTTTTGTCTTTCTGGACCCCAATGTCATAACCTGGGAGTTTTCTTTTTTTTTTAATTTTAATTTTATTGTATGTCTGTATGTGTACAATGTACTGTCTGCATGCAGGTATGCCACCCGAGTTTGTCGTGCAGTGCCGCGGAGGTCAGAAGAGGGTGTCGATTCCCCTGGAACTGGAGTTCTCAGCGGAATTGAGATTCAGAGGTTCTTAGTGCCCCAATGTGGGTGCTGGTGATCGAACCTGGCTCACCTCTGTACAAGCGGTGCAGCGCTTTTTTTTTTTTTTTTTTTCTTTTTGTTGTTGTGTGGGTGGTGGTGTGTGTGTTGTGTGTTGTGGTGGTGTGTTTTTAAGACGGGTCCCCGTAGCCCCAGCTGACCTGGAAACTCCTCTGTAGACCAGGCTGGCCTTGAACTCACAATGATCCGACTTCCCCTCTGCTCACCGAATGCTAGGGATTTAAAGGCGTGCACCACCAACCCAGAAACGTTCTGAAGGCAGCCGTGCTGACCGCTAGGCCAGTCTCTCCACCCCGAAAGTTTTGTTTTGAGCTGGTGTTTTCATTGCCCGTCACTGACCCTCGGTGCTGCACCTCAAGCTAGGAGTCCTGTTTTGTTTTTTTTGGGTTGCTGTTTTGTGTTTGTCATTTTGAGTGGGCTCTGGAAGGCAACTGGTGGAACACTTCATTAAAGTTTAGCAAGATAATAACAAGTTTAGATAGATATAACAAACATAATTTGTTGATAGTTCCTGCTCTCTTTTTTGTTTATTTTTTGTTGGTATGAATGTAATTGTTTGCAATGCAGGTCTGTGACCCGGTGTCGTGCATGCCGCGTGAATGGTCAGAAGAAGAGGTCTCGGAATTCCCCTGGAACTGGTAGTTTCTCCTGGAATTGGAGTTACAGACAGCCTTCTTACGCTGCACAGTGGGTGGCCCGGGTGGATCGAGCCGGTGTCCCTGCAAGAGCGTGGTGCTCCTTAACCGAGCTAGGCTAATCTCTCCAGCCCAGCAGTTCCTGCTCTCTTAAAAGATACAAAGTAAGGTTCCAAGTCAAAGGATTTTGGTTGTAACTAAAACACCTGAGTATTTATTTCTCCTTTACACCTGCAGCATAGGCAGACTTTCTGTGACTCCAGAAACCATTGCCACATTTAATTCTGTGAAAATAATCCCCCTTACTATTTCAATTTCAGAGTGGAGTATTTATAGAACTAGGGATCCATTTCTAGATTTCTGTGTAAATTGAGTTCACTTGGAGATAGATCAGTGGTTTTTATTTTTAAAGACAAGGTCTGGAGGCTGGAGAGAGGCTTCAGCATTAAGAGTACTGGCTGGCTATTTTGCAAAAGACCCGGTTCGATTCCCAGCACCCATAACGCAGCTAACAACTTCTATAACATTGAGTTCCCCAGGGAGGGATCCGATGAACCTTGCACAAGAGGAGTTGTCAAAATCTCCTGGAACTGGAGTTACTGACAGCTGTTTAGCTGCCATGTNTTAAAGCTGGTTGTGGTGGCACCACGCCTTTAATCCCAGCATTCAGTGGAGGCAGGACGAGAGGTGGATTCTATGAGTTCAAGGCCAGCGCCTGGTCTATATAGGGAATTAGGATAGCCAAGGTTATCTTTGAGCGGCCTTCTTTAAAAAAAAACACCCTCCATGGCTGGAGAGATTGGCTCAGAAGTTAAGAGCACTGCCTGCTTTTGCAGAAGACCCAGGTTAATTCCCAGCACCCACATAGGAGTTAACAATCATCCATAAACTCCAGTTCCCGGGATCCAATACCCTCTTCTGACCTACACGGCATTGCACCGCACAGATGCACTCACATACAATACACTCATTGCACATAAAATAAAATGGAATAAATAAAAAACACCCCCACCCCGCCATATGTATACTATAGGCCTGTAGAGATTACTCAATGGTTAGTGGACCTTCTGCTCTTGCAGGAGGGCCTAGTTTGATTTCTAGCACCCACATGAGGTGGGCTCATAATCACTTGTACAGCTTCTGGGAACATACATCCTCTTCTGGCCTCCATGGACAGTGGATTCATTCATGTGTACATAATTACAAACACATACAAAATACACATGATTTTTTAATATTTTTTAAACGTATAATCTTGCTGGGCGTGTTGGCGCACGCCTTTATCCTAGCACTCGGGAGACAGGAAGGCAGGTGGATCTCTGTGAGTTCAAGACAAGGCCTGTTTCTACAGGAGGGAGCCTCCAGGCAGCTGACTAAGGGGCAACCCTGTCTCAAAAAGACAAAAAAAAAAAAGAGAAGAAAGATGATTACTTATTTGGGTTGAGGAAAGAGGAAAATTAATAGTTTTTCTCAGGAGATAATGAAAATATTATGAAAATAGTCTTAGATTAGCATTGATAACAGGCAAAAAGGTTTTTTGTATGTTTTCTGCAAAAACCATTGAAATGATGTCATGAAGGTTCCTTTTTTTTTTTGGTCTTCTTGAGACCAGGGTCTCCCTATAGCCCCAGACTGACCTGGAACTCCACTATGTAGACCATGATGGCCTGAACTGCAGCCATTTGCATCCAGAGTAGTGGGATTAGAGGTGTTCACCACCACACTCCTGCAAAATATGTATTTGTAAAAAGTGAGTTTTATTTGTAGTCTACCTTTAAAATTTAAAAATCTATTTTGCCGGGCCGTGGTGGCGCATGCCTTTAATCCTCGCCACTTTGGGAGGCAGAGGGGCAGGGGTGGAATCTTTGTGAGTTCAAGCCAGTTGGTTACAGAGTGAGTTTCCCGGCCAGCTGGGGGGCTACAGGGAGACCCTGTCTCAAAAAGACAAAAAAAAAAAAAACAATGATCCTTTTGGGGCTTGCGACAGGCTCGGTGTAAGAGGCTGCTCTTGCAGAGGACATTGATTCATTTCCCAGCACGCCACATGGTGGCTAATAACAGGCTGTTAACTCTAGTTCCAGGCAATCTATTCCCTCTTCTGTGCCTCCCTGGGCATTGCATGCGTGGGTACACTTAATACATCCAGGCAAAACACTCATAGACATCAAATAAAAACTAATCATAAAGTTTTTAAGTGACTGTTTTTTTTTTGTGTTTTTTGTTTGTTTTTCGAGTAAGGGTCTCCCATAGCCCCAGTGAGCCTGGACAACTCACCTCTGTAGACCAGGCTGTCTTTTGAACCTCACAGAGATCCACTGCTCTGCCTCACACGTTGCTAGGATTTAAAGGTGTGCACAGCACTCCGGCTTTAATTGACTTTTTTTTTTTACTTTTATTTTCGTATGTGTATGAATGTACTGTTGCATGTAGGTTGTGGCACCCGTGTCGTGCAAAATGCCTCAGAGGTCAGAAGAGGGTGTGTCGGATTGCCCTTGGAAATGACGTTAAACGCCGGTTCTCAGCCGCCATGTGGGTGCTTGGGGGATCTAACCCGGGTCCTCTGCAAGAAACCGTTGGCGCTCTTAACCGGCTAGGATCTCTCTTCAGCCGCTTAATTTACATTTTTTTATTTTATTTATTTTGTATGTGTATGAATGTACTGTCGCAGTAGGTCTGTGCACCCGTGTCGGCAATGCCGAGGAGGTCAGAAGAGGGTGTTGTCTGTTTGCTTCCCCTGGAAACTGGAGTTCTCCTGGCATTGGCGGTACAAAACGTTCTCTCCGCCATGTGGGTGCTGGGGATCGAACCCCGGTTCCTTGCGAGAGCATCAGTGCTCTTAAACACTAGGCTATCTCTCCAGCCCCTACTGACCTTTTGCGCAAATGTCAGAGGCATTCAGAAGTGGAATGTGAAGGCGCATGCCGTATAATCCCAGCATTATGAAGGTAGTAGAAAAACGGTGAGTTCCCCCAAGGCAAACCTGGGTTATACAGTTTAATTTGTAAGCAGCTTGAGGTACCTCGTGAGACTCTACATCCTTCTGTCTCAAAAAAAAAAAAAACAGACGAAAAAAAATAATAAAAAAATATATTAATTTGTTCGTTTTTTTTTTTGTTTCTTTTTTCTTGTTTTAGATATTGTAATTCTTGTTTGATTGACTTTTCCCAACAGAGAACATCCTGATGATGTACTCTGGCTGGCCATGAACAAGTAGTGATCCTCAAACTGGTGGTGATCCTCCTGTAGCTCCCTCTGAAGCAGTAGACAGGCATGTGTCTTCTGTCTACTCATCCCTTTCTGATTTCTTTTTTTTTTCTTTAAAATTTTTTACTTTTTTTAATAAATTAAGCTCTGTCAGGGGGGGAGTCCTGTTTGTCAAGGCTAGCCAGGAATTAGATCTCCTACTTCCACCTCCAGCATGATAGGGGTTTGCCCCGTACTCAGAGCCAGAGAGCAATCAGTCCAGATCCCCGCCAAATAACGCATACCCATCATCTACTTCCTCGATTACCTACCAGAAACTTAGAGTTCCTAATCTCAGCTAAGATCAGATAAAGAACAGCAGGGACACTGCAACTTAAGTTACTCTACACATCCTCTCCCTCACATCTCCCTCCTCTTCCTATCCCTCCCCTTCCTTCTTTTCCTTTCTATCTTCCCTCCTCTCCATCTCCTCTTGCTCTCCTCCCTCTCTTCTCACTTTGGCCTCCCGTTGGTCTGGTACCCAAAGAGGCTTGCTAGGACCCAAGGCCAGGTCTCCACGCCGACCTGCAGGGCCTAGGTAACTATGAAGAACCCCAATTTCCCCAGGCAGGTGGGCAGGGACGTGGTCCTTGCAGGCTGTCTGTCTAGGTGGGGGCCCCCAGGGACTCCCTTGGCCTTAGAGTGACGTCTATTCTGGGGTTGTTGGGTTCCTGTAGAGACTGAGCCTTCAAAAGTGCTCTGAAGCTGGAACTCCATTATCTTCACGGTTAACAGGTGCCAGGAAAGGGTCTTAGCTGAGTTCTCAAGCTGCTTTAAGAGAAGCCCAAGTCCTGCATCTTGGGGCTGGTCGGGGCTGTGTCGCGGGGTCTCTGATTTGCAGGGCCCGCAGTCCTGTCCTATCCCACTTCCCTTTCTCCACTAGAGGGGGCGGTAGGCAGCCATCTTCCGTTCCCAGAGGGAAGAAGGCGGAGGCCTATTGTTATGATGCCGGTTGGTGGCCAGCGCCTTGATTGACAAGAATATTAACTAATGAGTAACGTAAGCAGCTGCTGTTTATGAACGGACAGCCAACGGAGAGGCAGCAGGAGCCAATGAGAGCATGCCTAGGCGGGGCGGGGGTGGGGCTTCTCTCGGAAGGCGGGCGCAGGGTAGAACTCCAGCGCCAACCCGGGGAGGCTCAGAGCACATCCGGTGTTGGCAGATCACTGAGAGGCTCCTGAGAGCTGCTAGGAAGGTACGTGCGAAGCTCTGACTAGGCGGACAGGGAGTAAGAGATGAAAGGGAGTGGGAATAGCTTCCACCTTCGGACAGATCCGTCCCTCAGGGAGCCGCGCCTGCTCTGCGTGGACGCTGAGGCGAAGAGGGCCGCGGACCAGCGACTGAACTAGTGCCGCGCATGCGCAGCTGCGCCGGCGGGGGCGAGGCCGCGGGGTTTCGGGGGCGTTTAGGCCTGAGTTCCGCTGCAGAGGCCTCCTTTTGGCCCTGTTGGCGTCCCTTGTTTCCTCCCTTCTCCGCCTCTGCCCTGCTCAGGGCTTGGTGTTCACCGCTTGAATTGGGGCACGTCCCCCGCCCCTTCCTTCCGAGGTATAGAAAGCGAAAGCTGGGTTGTTTGTGGTCACTCCCGCCCCACCCAGCGATCGCCTCTCGGCTGCCCGTCTCGGGACCCGCTGTCGAGGCGGGGTGGGCCGGCGGGGGCGGACGCTCGGGTTTGAGGCCCGGCTAGGCAGACTGCCCCGTCACGGCAGGCCGGGTGATGTCACACTCGCCTGTGACCGGCAGGGTTCCTTAGTTTCTCGGAAGCCAACGGTAGAGGCCGGAGATGAGCACGGGGACGTGGCCTGGAGCAGCCGCGGAGCTGCCCCAGCTGATTGGTCACCTTTAGACAGGTGAGGTGGCCCGGACCGCCTGGTCCTGAGCCCTGTGGGCGTCTCGAAGTTAGGGCCCGGCGCCGCTCAGGAAGGGCGGCGATGGGCGGCTGTTTTCTTGGACTGACTGGTACTGTGATAAGTAGGGCTTTGGTATTTTTTTTAGGTTAAAAAAAAAAGCAATCCCTGCTAGACCAGGTGCTTCCATGTCCAGTCAGGATTTGTTGACCACCATGACAACAAAAAACCACTTTGAACTTGAGACTCTCTCGAAAGTTTTCGAGTGAATGTGTAACTCATTAGAAGAGCCGACTGACTTGACACACAGACAAGGATTCTAAGGTTAAAGGTTAATAGCAGACTTTCTAGTTACTGATTGATATCTATTTATGGTTATCTTTAGGCCATATTATCCATAGTTTAGGAGATTTGTTTCAAAAATATGTACCTGAATTGTTATAAACCATATTCCATGACTTCTGCAATAAGTCTGTAATTGTTGCATTAGCTTTCTTTGGTGTTTGTCTTATGTTTTTGTTGGTGGTCTAGCTTCATGAATATGTTACAACATTTAGATTCTTGCCTTTTCTTCAGTAGGACTGAATTTCTTTTCTTTTCTTTGTCTTTTCTTTTTTTTTTTTTTTTTTGTTTTTTTTGGTCTTTTTGAGGACAGGGTCTCCCTGCCAGCCCCAGCTGCCTGGAACTCACTCTGTAGACCAGGCTGGCCTGAATCACACAGATCCGCCTGGCCTCTGCCTCCCGAGGCTAGGATTAAAGGCCTGTGGGGTCACCCCCCACCACTTTTATTTTATGTATATGAGTGTTTGGCTGGATGTAAGTGCACCTATGATGCCATGCCCATGGAGGCCAGAATAGGGCCTCAGATTCCCTCTGGAAGAGTTTAGAGTAGGTAGTGGTTAGCCATTATTGTCTGTGTTGGAAAATTGAAACGGAAGTCCTGTTAGATTTAGCTCTTCACTGATGACTCCATTGAATCCTGTCCCTGTGCATCTGAAAGGGATCAAATTGGTAAGTGTTGCTATAGGAAATACAGGCCTGAAGAGTTTCATCTTATTTCATAAAGTACCCAAGGGTATTAATTTCCTTTGGGGAAATCACTGAACAGTCTCAAGATGTTCTATCTTGAAATTTTTCCTTGTTTTTTTGCTTGGCTGTAGACATCTTCCATTTCCCAATTTTGTTCCCCTATTTCTTGTTTTTTTTAGAAGCGGGGGGAGGGGAGGAAGGACGGGGGACGGGGGCGGGTGAAGGGAGAGGGAAGGGAAAGAGACAGAAGAGAAGCCGAGGATAGAAAAAGAGAAAGAGAAAGGAGGGGGAGGGGAAGGGAGGGGGAAAGGAGATGGGACCAAGAAGAGGGAGACGGAGGGGAGGGGGAGGGGGCTTGTTCCCCTATTTCTAACCAAATGTCATGGTAATAATACATTTCCCAAATCAGTTATTTAAGACCAAAGAGAAAGACTATAGAGAGTAGACTGTATTTGAGGGCCATTTGAGTGACCCCTTGAGTTAGGTTCCACTCTGATCTAGCTGAGGAATGTTGATCTGAGGTGCAGGATTTACTCTGATAATGGCATCTAGATTTGCTCTAGAGATACTACTTTGTACTTAAATCCAGGGTGCGGGGGTGGGGCTTCCCCATCCCTGATCTATCAGATGCAAGCTCAGCTCTCTGAAGGCGAGAGGTTCCTACACCAGTAACTAGAATCCCCAAAACTTTGGGAAAAGAGCTTCGAGGTGAAGATGAAGTGTGTGTGCAGTTGGTCCTAATTTATACTTGTTCTCATTTGGGCTAAATAAGGTGGTAGTAGTGGTAGGGATTGCTGGTATTTCAGATGTTGAGGCCTTGTGATTCACTTCTGTCAAATAGTTGTGGTTTTGGAGATGGATGCAATAGTTTCAGAGTTAAGTACAAAAAATTTGTAGTGCTGGGCCCACCATCTCTTAATTACTGTTCTGGGCCTATCCAGCAGTGAATGCAGCATCAGTTACCCCAAGACTTTGGTCAAGTTAAGGAAGGATAGGAATTAGGTTCTAGTGATTATCCCTCTTTGAAATGGGAGTTCCTTAGTTGTCATAAAGTAAAATGACCTTACCCTCCTTGGGGGTAATCAGGAGAAAAACCATTAAAGCATACCCACCATTTAACCAACGTCTCAGGCCAGTCAGCTTTTATAAGGCTGTCTCAAAGCATCTTGTAGCACCTGGACAAGGAGGTACGGCGCAGGTCAGAGGAAAAGTTATTGCTATTTAAATAAAAAATAGTTTAAACAGTAATGGGATTATCAGGATCCTTTACATTTGAATTTGCTTTCTTAGGACACCCCCCTCCCATGCACCAATTTCACATTCACTCCCTCATTTAGAGAAATATTAAGCTTTTATGATACAGTTGCTGTGAGAAAAAGTTTACATAATGCATGTAAAGCAGGCCTAGGATAAGTGTCTTCACAAACCAGACTTTCTGATAAACATGCAGTGAGCTTATCCTATGTACATGCACCATTCTAACCATTTTATTTGTATTATCTCACTTAATATTCAGCCATGTGAAGAATGTTATATATTACTATTTTGCAAATGTTGAAAATGAAGTACAATGAGGTTTAGTCCTGAAGCTTGCTTTGTCTCATAAAGCTAAGGAAATAATTCAGGATTCAGAAGCAGCAGGTGGTTATGGCATTTTTGTTTCTTTGATCATATGGTGGCCAGGGATTGAATAGAACTGCACCTTCAGCATCCTTGTGCTAAGGACATAGTTTATACAGAGACTAAAAGCTATTCAGTAGTAAGAATGACTAACAAATTGCCCTCTTGCCCTCCCCTTTAAAATGACATTTATGTTGTGTGTGAGCACATGTGAGAAATTCAGAGGACAACTTTCAGGAGTCAGTTCTCTCATAATGTGAGTCTGAGGGGTCAAACTCCATTTGTCTGGATTTGCAGCAAGCACCTTAACCACCACCAAGCCACTTTTGTCAGCCAAGATTGTTGTATCTTCGGTCCATTGGATATTTGGGGAACCGTTCAAAATGGGTTGAATGGACTATAGCAGAAGGGAAAAAACAAGTAAGTTCACCAAACAAATGATTTCACAATATTTTTAACTATTTGAACAGTGTTTCTTTAACTTGCTGACAATGTTGTTAAATTGTGTACACTAAGGTTCACTGGGGCACCTCCTGTCACGGCTCCAGCATTAGAGGCTAGTTTCTTTTTTTTTTTTTTAAATTTTTTTATTTAATTTTATTTATTTCTGTAGTGTATGAAATGTACGTCTGCATGCAGGTTTGTGCACCCGTGTCGTGCAATGCCGCGTAGGTCAGGAGAGGGTTTGTCGGATTCCCCTGGAAATGGAGTTCTCCTGGGAATTGGAGTTTCAGACGGTTCTCAAGCCGCCATGTGGGTGCTGGAGATCGGAACCCGGGTCTTCTGTACGAGCGGTCGGCGCTCTAACCGCTAGGCATTCTCCAGCCCATGCAGGCTAGTTTTCAAAAGCATGTTAGTTTGTAAACTTGGAGACCAGTGTGTTTTATTTGTATTGTATTTATTATGTGTGTTGAAATAGAATTGTAGAGTTTTTTTCACTGTTGTTTTTGCAATGCTGGGTATGAATGCAAGGCCTTGTGTTCCATAAGAAAGCACTCTTACCACTGAGCTGTGTCCCCAGCCCCTGGAAGTTCTGGATGCTTTCTTGTTGGTGGTGTTTTTGTTGTTTTGTTCTCTAATTTTTAAAGGCTTGAACTTTATTTATTAGATAATATTAGATAATATTTCATTTTAGGACTAGAATTCAAAGGGTACTTAAGAACAAAAGCAACGAGGGGGGGTGATGGGGGGGTGGGGGGTGAGGTGATTTAACCATACAAATATCCACTGATGAGAATCCAAGCAAAAACAGACCTTAGAAATGCCTAGCTCAAGATGTGTGGGCCTGGTTTTTCTTTCTTGGCAAAATTGTCATAACCTGGGAAGTTTTCTTTTTTTTTTTTAATTTTATTTATTTTGTATGTGTATCAATGTACTGTCTGCCTTCATGTATGCGCACCCGTGTCGTGCAGGCCGCGGAGGTCAAAGGGGTGTCGATTCCCCGAACAAACTGGAGTTCTCGGAATTGGAGTTTCAGATGGTCTATCGGAGCCATGTGGGGGATGGATGATACTAAACTGGCTAATCTGTAAGAAGCGGTCAGCGATATTTTTTTTTTTTTTTTTGTGTGTGTGTGTGTGTGTGTGTGTGTGTGTGTGTGTGTGTGTGTGTTTTCAAGACAGGGTCTCCCTGTAGCCCCAGCTGACCTGGAACTCACTCTGTAGACCAGGCTGGCCTTGAACTCACAAAGATCCTTCTCCCTCTGCCTCCCGAGTGCTAGGATTAAAGGCGTGCACCACCACGCCCGGCTGGTCAGCGCTCTGGACCGCTAGGCCATCTCTCCAGCCCCGAAAGTTTTTGTTTTGAGCTGTGTGTTTCATTGCACGTCACTGACCCTGTGCTGCACCCTCAAGCTAGGAGCCGGTTTTGTTTTTTGTTTGGGTTGCTTTTTGTTTTGTCATTTTGGGTGGCTCTGGCACAGGAGCTGGTGGAACACTTCATTAAAAGTTTAGCAAGATAATAACAAGTTTAGATAGATTATAACAAAATTTGGAGTTCCTGCTCTCTTTTTTTTATTTTTTTGTATGTGTATGAATGTATTGTTTGCATGCAGGTCTGTGCACCCGTGTCGTGCAATGCCGCGGAGGTCAGAAGAGGGTCTCGGATTCTCCTGGAACTGGAGTTCTCCTGGAATTGGAGTTACAGACAGTTCTTAGCTGCCATGTGGGTGCTGGGGGTCGAACCTGGGTCCTCTGCAAGAGCGTCGGTGCCCTTAACCGCTAGGCTATCTCTCCAGCCCAGTTCCTGCTCTCTTAAAAGATACAAAGTAAGGTTCCAAGTCAAAGGATTTTGGTTGTAACTAAAACACCTGAGTATTTATTTCTCCTTTACACCTGCAGCATAGGCAGACTTTCTGTGACTCCAGAAACCATTGCCACATTTAATTCTGTGAAAATAATCCCCCTTACTATTTCAATTTCAGAGTGGAGTATTTATAGAACTAGGGATCCATTTCTAGATTTCTGTGTAAATTGAGTTCACTTGGAGATAGATCAGTGGTTTTTATTTTTAAAGACAAGGTCTGGAGGCTGGAGAGAGGCTCAGCAGTTAAGAGTACTGGCTGCTTTTGCAAAAGACCCAGGTTCGATTCCCAGCACCCATATCGCAGCTAACAATCATCTATAACTTGAGTTCCAGGGGAGGGGATCCGATGACCTCCTTTCAGAAGAGTTTGTCAAATCTCCTGGAACTGGAGTTACTGACAGCTGTTAGCCTCCATGTGGGTGCTGGGAATGGAACTTGGGTCCTCTTTAAGGGCAACCAGTGCAGGCCCTTAACTGCTGAGTCATCTCTCTAGCCCCCTTTAAGCTATCTTTTTTAAGCAAAGATTTTTTTTTTTTTGTCTTTTTCGAGACAGGGTCTGCCTGTAGCCCCAGCTGGCCTGGAACTTGCTCTGTAGACCGGGCTGGCCTTGAGCTCACAAAGATCCGCCTGCCTCTGCCTCCCGAGTGCTAGGATTAAAGGCGTGGGCCATCATGCCCGGCAAGCAAAGATTTTTTTGTTTTAACTGTGGTATCTGAAGTTACTTATTTTGAATATTTTAAATTGTTAGGAGCCAGCTGTTCTTGGAACTGACAGTATTTTTGTATAGGAGCTGCTATTTTGGAGTTATGAGTACAGTTTAATCTGTGCAACTGAGTTTGCATATTGATCTTTGAAAATGTAGGCCAGCAAGACGTCTCGATGGGGCAGGCATAATGGTGTACTCCTTTAATCATAGCACTTGGGAGACAGAAGCAGGTGGATCTCTGTGAGTTCAAGGCCAGCCTGGTGTACATACCAAATTTCAGGCCAGCCTGGTGTACATACCAAATTTCAGACCAGCCAAGGCTATGTTGTGAGATCCTATCAGAAACAGATGACTCAGCAGGTAGAGGCATTCACCACCAAGCTTGACCACCTGAGTTCTATCCCTGGGTCCACACAGTGGAAAGAGAGATCTTGACTCCTATCTTCTGACTTCCACATGTGCACTAAGGCATAACTGCCCCCCCTTTTTTTTTTTTTTTTTTTTTTTTTTTATTTGTTTGGTCTTTTCGAGAAAGGGGTCCCTCCTGTAGGTCCCACGGCCTGGAACTAGCACTCTGTAAGCGCAAGAGGGCCTTGCCTTGAACTCACAAAGAATCCTCCTGCCTCTGCCCCAAGGAAAGTCCCAAGTTTCTAATATTAAAAGGCGTGCGCCACCACTGCCCGGCTCCCAACCCCCTTAAATCTTACATACATACATAACATACATACCATACACTAAATGAATTAAAAAGGAAATGTAGGTATGTAGGTATCTCTTATGTAGCTTCTGAGCATAACCAGTTTAAAACTAAGGTAGAAATCTGGTGTTTACTCTAGCTAGTAAAAATTGAGGGGGGGCCAGGGCATGGTGGCGCACTCCGTTAATCGTAGCCCTTGGGAGGCATAGGCAGGCCAATCTCTTTGAATTCAAGGCCAACAGTCTATGTAGCAATTTCCAGGATAGCCAGAGCTAAAGGGAGACCTTGTCTCGAAAAAGACAAAAAAAAAAAAAAAAAAAAGAAAAGAAAAACCTTGAGGGGATATTATATCTCAATCCATATAGTTTTCATTACTTTGGAACAACTCTAAGACAAACTCATTTCCTTCATTCTGAAACCAATTTTTTCCACTTAGATTTTAACCTTTCCAAAATGAATTGTGGCATACACATTAAGTGTATACTTACTGCTTTTTGTAAAAAAAAAAAAAAAAAAAAAATACAGTTTTAGCCGAGCATGGTGGCAAACCTTGTAATCCCAGCAGTTGGAAGGTAGAGGCAGGCAGATCTCTGTGAGTTGAAGGCCAGCCTGGTTGACATAGTTCCAAGAAAGCTGTGGCTACAGGGAGACCCTGTCTCAAAAAGACCCCCCCCCCAAAAAAAGTACATTTTTATTTGCTATTGGGGGGGTGACAAATGCCTGGTAGAAGTAAGTATGGAGCCGAAGGGCAGCATTATTTCACTGTGGGGTGTACGGATCAAACTCAGGTTGTCAGGCCTGTAGGGCAAGTGCTTCTAACTCCCCTCCAGCCATCTCATCAGTCTCTTTGCCCCCCCAACACTTTTAAGATTGTTGTCATTAGTACATTTCATTTAAATTTTGAAATAGATAATAGTAATGCCTCCCAAAAAATGCAATCCCAGCACTTGGGGTGCATGACTTGTAAGTTTGACCTACAGAGTGAGACCCGGTCTCAAAACAGCAAAAAAGGGAAGCTTTTGTTTGTCTTAGCATTTCAGACTACATGTTACTAGTAAGTTAGGTATTGGACATCCTCATTCTAACTGCACACACTCTGAGAAAGCCCCAGAAAGAGACAATCAGTGCCTTCTGGAAAATGTCAGAAAGCAAACTGGAAAACCCTCTCCCACAATTTTCCTCTGATGGGTCTGGTTACATGAGTATTGCCCCTTTCTGACTAGCAATCTCTTGGGTATTTAAGGCCCCCCTTCCCCTTTTGATGCTTGAAATTGGAAGCAAGAGGTACTTTAGCAGCACTGTTTTGAATACTGAGAAACTTGGCTGTGCAAGTTGCAAGTTCTGTCTGGGGATGTCATTAGGAGTGTTAATGGAAGCCTTAAAGACACTTTCCAGTTGCTGGATTGTACCATCTTGCAATTGTGCTCTCTGGAGACCGCCTTCATCATGGTTGTAGAGGCTGTGCTGGGCCTTGCAACAGCCTGCAATAGTTGCACCATCCAGATCAAGAGGGTACAGAGCCCCGGGACTTAGAGAAGGAGCAGCAGCTTTAGTGGGTTCTGCATCTTCTCACCGTATCTGTACTTGAAAACAGAACTAACGAAAGTGAGGTGAGTAGGGCTCTTGGTGAGAGAAAGGAGGAAATCTTAGAGCCAGCAGCTCATCTTTGCGCTGTTTCCTTTGAGAGTGGAGAGCCTTGGAAACTGTTGGTAGTGATGCTTATGAACTCTAACAGTGGTATCTTCCCACTGGCCATGAATTGTCAGGAAGCTAGGATTGTAACTTTGATTGCAGGTTAATGTTTTTCACCTTCTCCCTTCCCCATCTGTTGTTTTTTTTTTTTGTTTTTGTTTTTGGGTAGATTTGGAATAGATGGCATTGTCTGTTGAATAAGAATTTGGAGGATTTAGCCAGGCGTGGTGGTACACGCCTTTAATCCTAGCATTCGGGAGGCAGAGGCAGGTGGATCTTTGTGAGTTTAAGGCCAGCCTGGTCTGTAGAGTGAGTTCCAGGACATCTGGGGCTATAGGGAGACCCTGTCTCGAAAAGACCAAAAAAAAAAAAAGAATTTAGAGGATTTATATTGAGAAGGATGAAGGTTCTTGATCAGAACTTTAGTTCTGTAGCTTGAATGTGTTCATCTGAGATTATATATAAGAGAGAAAGAGCAAAAAAAAAAAAGACTTTGTGGTACTGGTATAGTGTAATCTTGATGTGGTTTGATTAAAATCCCCTTTTGACATTGGGACAGTTGGGAAAATCTGAGTAAGGTCTGTAGATCAGATAGCAACATTGTCATAATCTGGTTTTGATCATTGTTTTGAGGGTGGTATACACACTTAAGTATTTAGGGGGCAGTGTGTCTGCACTGCGTGAGGGATAAAGTGCTAAAAGAATATGGGAAGCACTACGGATATTCATGGCACAGTGCTCTCCTAGCACATATGAGACCCTAGGTTCAGTCTTAGCACCACAGAAGGATAGACTTCAAATGATGATAAAGTACTTTGGAGGAGAAACATGCTTAATTTTTTTGTCCTCTTTAAAATAGTTGACAGAGGCCCGGCGTGGTGGCCCACGCCTTTAATCCTAGCACTTGGGAGGCAGAGGCAGGTGGATCTTTGTGAGTTCAAGGCCAGCCTGGTCTACAGAGTGAATTCCAGGACAGCTGGGGCCACAGGAAGACCCTGTCTCGAAAAGACAGAAAAAAAAGTAAATAAAATAAAATAGTTGACAGCTGGGTTTGGTGGTGCACGCCTTTAATCCCAGTGCTTGTGAGGCAGAGGCAGGCCGATCTCTGTGAGTTCAAGGCCAGCCTGGTCTACAGAGTGAATTCCAGGACAGCTGGGGCCACAGGAAGACCCTGTCTCGAAAAGACAGAAAAAAAAGTAAATAAAATAAAATAGTTGACAGCTGGGTTTGGTGGTGCACGCCTTTAATCCCAGTGCTTGTGAGGCAGAGGCAGGCCGATCTCTGTGAGTTCAAGGCCAGCCTGATCTACATTGCGAGTTCCAAAAGTTAGCTGGGGTTACAGGGAGGCCCTGTCTCAAAAACACCAAATAAATAAATAAATAGTGCATTTTGCATATTTCAGAGCTTATATACTGCTATCTTATTCTGGTATCTTTAAAATAATCTTTAACCTTCATTCTTCAGAGTGCAGGCTGTGCTGAACAGACTCTGGAACCATGAACATTTTTGATCGGAAGATCAACTTTGATGCCCTCTTAAAATTTTCCCACATGTACGTATTTTAACCTTGACTGTGATCCCTTACTGCATTTACTGTCGTAATCTAATTTCTTTTCTTATTTGGTTAGCTTTTTTGTATATAAATAAACTGGCTAGACATAGGGAAGCCCCACAGAGGTATCCAGATTCGAGGGGCTGCTTATAGTCACTGGTAAGTCATTCTAGTTTGGGTACTAATTATTCATATATTTGAGGTTTGTGCTTTTCGTTAGCAGTTTAAGATTCTGCTAAGATCATTTTAAAACTTTTTTAGGCCGGGCGTGGTTGCCCACGCCTTTAATCCTAGCACTTGGGAGGCAGAGACAGGCGGATCTTTGTGAGTTCAAGGCCAGCCTGGTCTATTAGAGTGAGTTCCAGGACAGCTAAGGACTACAGGGAGACCCTGTCTCAAAAAGACCAAAAATAAAAATAAAAATAAAATAAAACTTTTTTTTATTATAACATGTGCTTAGAAAGTATCTTATTAAACAGTTCATAATATAACTTTCACTTATTCTCTGGTAAGAGAGAGAAAAAAATAATTCTTAGTTTGAAGATGATACTAGTCCAGGAGTGACATCTGTTCTAACCATTCTTTCCTAGAACCCCCTCAACACAGCAGCACCTGAAGAAGGTCTATGCCAGTTTTGCACTCTGTATGTTTGTGGCAGCTGCAGGGGCCTATGTCCATGTGGTTACACATTTCATTCAGGTAAGAATAGGTTTCTGTTTACTGTAACACAGGGTGCATTAGGAAGAAACTAGTTAAACTGGGTAGTCTATTCCTATACCCCACCTTAGTATCCTTATCAGTAGTTGATTTCAAAATTCATCCAAGCTGGGAGTGGTGTCGCACGCCTTTAATCCTAACTGCGGGAGGTGGAGGCAGGCAGATCTCTGTGAGTTCAAGGCCAGCGTGGTCTACAGAGTGAGCTCCAGGCCAGCTGGGACTAAAGGGAGACCCTGTCTCAAAAATACAAAGAAAAAAAAAAATTCATCCAACCAATAATTCAAGACTTTGTAAAAAACCATTGAAGTTTTCTGGCAACTGTGCCCTTCTCACAGTTGAAAACAGAATTTCTTCCATTTGGCCTTTGGCCCTGAATAGTATGCTGCTGTATTATGAGTTGTTTTCCTTACCCCTGGAGAAGCCTGAACCACATGCTGGAGGCAGCATCGTAGCCATCTTGCCTTGCCTTAATTATTATTCTTCGTTACCTAAATGACTGTGAAGAATTTGGAGCAAAGCACAAGTTACAGAATTATCAGTAGAGACAAGATTGAGACTTCTACAGATTTGATCCATTTTTGTTTCTGATCTGTTCTCTTTATGCTGGGATGAAACCTTCAACGGGGTCATTGTTCTGTGAATGAGAATTTGGGTTTGGCCAGAAGTAGAAGGCAAGGTTTTAAAAACAACCAAAAAGAGCTGGGCATGGTGGGACACACCTTTAATTCCAGTACTCCAGAAGCAGAGGTAGGCGGATCTCAGTTCAAGGCCAACCTGGTCTACATATTGAGTTCTAGGCCAGCTAGGGCTACAGGGAGACCAGCCCCCCACCCCCACCCCCAAAAAAAAAGCTTGAAGTTTGCACTAACCAAACTTTATAGAGTGCTTGTTTTTAGCATAAATACAGAGCTACTCATGCTGGCATTTGCCACTGGAGTGAACTGTCCTCCTGCCAAGGGTTTTATGAAAAATATGTTTCAGACATTCAAAAGGACAGTGTGTTGATCTTTGGGTTCAAGCTTTGTGTGTGTGTGTGTGTGTGTGTGTGTGTTTTGTTGTTGTTGTTGTTGTTGTTGTTTTTTGAGATAGGGTCTCCCTGTAGCCCCAGCTAGTCTGGAACTCACTATGTAGACCAGGCTGGCCTGGAACTCAAAGAAATCTGCCTGCCTCTGCCTCCCCACTACAACACTTGGCTAAGTTCAAGTTTTAAGTCTTTTTGTTTTATGATTGTGCTATTATTTGTGGTTTTGTTGTTTGAAGTAACCCAAAGTACAGTCAATTTTCAGTACTGACTTTGGATTTGGGGATTCACCTACTTGTTATACTTAGAACTTTTTGCAAACAAAGAAAGTAGTAAAAACTCAGTTAAATCTTTTTTTTTTTTTTTTTAATCTTTTCCAGACAGGGTCTCCCTGTAGCCCCAGCTGTCCTGGAACTCACTCTGGAACCAGGCTGACCTTGAACATACAAAGATCCCCCTGCCTCTGCCTCTCAAGTGCTAGGACTAAAGGCGTGCGCCACCACGCCCGGCTGAGAATTGGCGATACCTTTAAAGGCAGGAAATTCAGAGTCTCTAACTATCCTTGGCGCTTTTTCTCTTCTTTTTTTTTTCTTTTCGAGACAGGGTCTCCCTGTAGCCCCAGCTGTCCTGGAACTCACTCTATAGACCAGGCTGGCCTTGAACTCACAAAGATCCGCCTGCCTCTGCCTCCCGAGTGCTAGGATTAAAGGCGTGCGCCACCACACCCGGCTTATGCTGGGTTTTTTAAATTACAGCTAATTTAGTGTGTGTTTGTATTATATAGGCATGTGCATGTTTCTCTTGTCCCCCATGTGGGTCCCAGGGATCAAACTCAGGCTGTCAGCCTTGGTGGCAGTGCTTCTAGCACTGAGCAGCCTCACTGCCCCCACTCCTTTTTCTTCTAAGTGACCAGAAGGGAGTCATTTCTTGGTAAACAGATTGGAGTGTGCTTCAAGCACTTTTCTTTTCTGTTTTTGGTCTTTTTGAGACAGGGTCTCCCTGTAGCCCCAGCTGTCCTGGAATTCACTCTGTAGACCAGGCTGGCCTTGAACTCACAGAGATCTGCCTGCCTCTGCCTCCCGTGTGCTAGGATTAAAGGCTTTGCGCCACCACGCCAGGCCTCAAGCAGTTTTTAGTTTGCTGATCTTTTCTACTTTACTTGAGTAGTTGTCCTGTAATTGATGGACCACAAAGTGAAAACAAATGCCTTTGACATGAAGCAACACCTTAGAAACTTCTGGTTTCTCCTCTCATTTTCTCTGAGAATACGCTATCCTTTCCTCTGTCCCTAGATTAAAAAGCAAATGTTAGGTATTTCAGATCAGTATTTAAACCTAGTAAAGTCTCCTGAAAAATAAACATGGGATGTTCAAGCCTATTTATTGACTGGCTCTGACAGGCTGGCTTGCTGTCTGCCTTGGGCTCCTTGGGCTTGATGATTTGGCTGATGGCAACACCTCATAGCCATGAAACAGAACAGAAAAGATTGGGACTGCTCGCTGGATTTGCTTTCCTTACAGGTATGTTAAGGTTTGGGCTAACAGGGTGGGGAGGAGTTTATATTTTTAGTATCTCTTTAGACCAAAACCTGAAATTTATCCTGATTTATTCCATCTGGCATGCATTCTTTTTTTTTTTTTTTTTTTTTGTCTTTTTGAGACAGGGTCTCCCTGTAGCCCCAGCTGGCCTGGACCTCACCCTGTAGACCAGGCTGGACTTGAACTCACAAAGATCCACCTGCCTCTGTCTCGAACTCACAAAGATCCACCTGCCTCTGTCTCCCAAGTGCTAGAATTAAAGGGGTGCGCCACCACGCCCAGCTGGCATGCATTCTTATCCTCCTCCTATTCCAGTGTGCTGTTCTTTCAGAAGACTGCTCTCTGTGGAGCATATCATACTGCTGACTTCTTCCTTCTGGTCTCCTCTCTTTGCACTGCCTAGTCATTCTTACATCTGTGTTTGATTTGCCTTGTACTATGTCCTTGTTTCCCAAAGTAGGTTTATCTTGCTTCCTCATGCATAGTGTTAAACATTTTGTGGCTAGCAACCGTGACCTCTACTTTTGTATATAAAAAAGTAAACATTGCTCAAATGAATAAGGTTCTTCACTTTTTAAGTGGTAGGCTTAAAAGTTCATCTCTTCTAGAATTATCATGAAAGAACTCAAGCTACATAATAAAAATGCTTGCAGCTGGGCATGGTGGTGTATACCTTTAATTCCAGCACTTGGGAGGCAGAGGCAGAAGGATCTCTGTTGAGTTCAAGGCCAGCCTGGTCTATGTATGTATCGGGTTTAAGGCCAGCTGGGCTAGAGGGAGACTCTGTCTCAAAAAGATCCATCCCCCCAAAATACTTGCAAAGCAACATGCTAATGTATAGCATGTTCTTAAGTGACAGTCTAACACACACTGTAGAAAAGGAAGGGATTTAGGGAACAAGGTTCTTAGACCAGGGAACACTATTTTTTTAAGGTATCAAGGGATAGATTATCCAGAATAAAGTGTTAGGCTGGATCAAGTGGCTCTCCTGTTTCCATGTGACCACCTGCAAAACTGGTCTGGCTCCTCTTCACTACACTGGTGTTGATCCTGCATGACTGAGGTCTCTAGCTGCCAGGCCCCGCTTTTTTTTTTTTTTTTTTTTTTTTTTTTTT
>VZQC01005766.1:5283269-5297228 GCA_009823505.1 Rhizomys pruinosus | reverse complement strand
CAAAATAAATTTAAAAAAAAAAAAAAAGATAAAGGCAAGCACTACCACACCCGGCTTATTTTTCTTTTTTTTTTTTTTTTTTTTTTTTTTGTTTGTTTGTTTGAGAGACAGTCTCAGTCTCTTTGTTGTCCCATGCTGGATTCAAGCTCACTGTGTAGCTGGGGTTGACCTTGAACTTCTGGTTCTTTCCTCTTCTGAGTGCTGGGATTATAGCCATGCACAAGCCATTTATGCAGTGCCAGGTATCAAACCAGGTCCTCATACATGATAAGTAAGTGCTCTACCACTGAACCCCATAGTTTTTGGTGATTTTTCTTAATGTTTCATTTATTATTATTATGTATATGAATGTATTGCCTATATGTATATAAGTATGCCTGTGTCATGCAATGCCTATGGGGATCAGAAGGGAGTGTCAAATTCCTCTGGAACTGGAGTTACAGATAGATGTTTGTTAGCCACCATGTGGATGCTAAGAATCGAACCTGGGTCCTGTGCAAGAGCAGTCAGTGCTCTTTGTCTTCTGTTTTTTTCACTATTCTTTCCTTTTCCTTTTGTCTTTCCTTTTTCCTATTCCATCCTTTCCTTTTTCCTCTTCTTTACTCTCCTTTCTTTGTTCTCCTTTCTGTTTTGTTTTGTTTTGTTTTGGTTTGGATTTTTTGTCTTAAGGTCTCCCTGTGGCTCCAGCTGGCCTGGAACTCAATATGTAGACCAGGCTGGACTTGGAACTCACAGAGATCTGCCTGCCTCTGCTTCTGGAGTGATGGGATTAAAGGCATGCACCCGATGCCATTAACAGTAGGAAGGTAGGTGTATATTGGGGCTGGAGAGGTGGCTTAGCAGTTTAATGCACTGGCTGCTCTCATGGAGGACCTGGATTCAGTTCCCAGCACCCACATGGCAGCTAACACAACCATCTGTTACTTTAGTTCCAGGGGATCTGATGCCCTCTTCCATTCATGGGCGTTGTATAACATAGGTACACTTATATGCATCCAGGCATGTACACATAAAATCAAATAATAAATACATCCCCTCCCCCTTTTTTAAAATTTTTATTTATTTTTCTATGTGTACGAATGTACTGTCTGCATGTAAGTTTGTGCACCCATGTGGTGCAATGACGCGGAGGTCAGAAGAGGGCGTCGGATTCTCCTGGCACTGGAGTCAAAGACGGTTCTCAGCCACCATGTGGGTGCTGGGGATTGAACCCAGGTCCTCTTCAAGAGCTTCAGCCACCATGTGGGTGCTGGGGGTCGAACCCGGGTCCTCTTCAAGAGCAGTCAGCGCTCTTAACCACTAGGCCATCTCTCTAGACCCTCTTTTTTTTTTTTTTTTTTTTTTTTATCTTTTTGAGACAGGGTCTCCCTATAGCCCCAGCTGTCCTGGAACTCACTCTGTAGAAGACCTGGCTGGCCTTGAACCCACAGAAATCTGCCTGCCTCTGCCTCCCGAGTGCTAGGACTAAAAGCGTAGGCCACCACGCCTGGCCTGAGATGGTTCTTTAGCCACCATGTGGGTGCTGGGAATTGAGCCCTGGCCCTGTTGCTACAGTAGTCAGTGCTCTTAACCACTGAGCCATCTCTCCAGCCCATAAATACATTTTTTAAAGCCGGGCATGGTGGTGCACACCTTTAATACCAGCATTTGGGAGGCA
This sequence comes from Rhizomys pruinosus, assembly GCA_009823505.1. Lineage (NCBI taxonomy): Eukaryota > Metazoa > Chordata > Mammalia > Rodentia > Spalacidae > Rhizomys > Rhizomys pruinosus. The sequence goes on along the minus strand of VZQC01005766.1, from coordinate 5,295,571 downwards.
GAAGTGATGGATCTCTGAGTTCAAGGCTAGCCTAGTCTACATAGCAAGTTGCAGACCAGTGAGGCCTATAGGGAGACTCTGTCTCAAAACAGACCAAACCAAAAAAACAAAACATAGCAGTCCTCTCAGTGTCCTCACTGACAGTTGATAGTTAAGGGTTCAGACTTGGTCTCTGCACAATCCAAAGTCTGGTCTCTCTATGCCACGTGGCTTTGTTGAATTGAAAAGGATCCCAGACCCCAGAGTTTTGTTTCCTTAGTGAAGGAGAAGTATTGGTGAACCTGATTTATAAGTGAGGGTATAGGGTTTATATTCTGCCACCCCGAAAGCTTGTAGATAAGGGAAAGTGGGAAGTGTCGTGAGTTAACTAGTTCTTTTCTTTCAGGCACTGCGTCGATCTCTTCTTAGATTTTGTTACACTCTTCAGGAAACTCATGATGATCCTGGCCTTGAATGAGAAGGTTAGTCACCCTGCAGATGAGAGAATGCCTCTTCTTTTCAGCATCTGTGTAGACTCAGATTTTGAAAAGTTGATTGTACACAATGTATGTCCAAATAGCTCTAAAGCAACCCCCTAAGCAAGAGGTAAACTGGAAATCTTTGGATATTATAGAAAAGAAGACTAATAAAAACAATTTTCGGGGCTGGAGAGATGGCCTAGCAGTTAAGATCCCTGACTGCTCTTGCAGAGGACCCAGGTTCGATCCCCAGCACCCACATGGCAGCTGAGAACCGTCTTTAACTCCAGTTCCAGGGGAATCTGACACCCTCTTCTGACCTCTGTGGCATTGCACGACATGGGTGCACAAACCTACATGCAGACATATACATTCATACACATACAAGAATAAATTTAAAAAATTTTTTTGGCCAGGCCTGGTGGCAGACACCTGTAATTCCAGCACTTGGGAGGCAGATCTCTGTGAGTTCAAGCCCAGCCTTGTCTACAAAATGAGTTTCAAGCAACCTGGGGCTACAAGGGAGACCCTGTCTCAAAAACATGAAAAAAAAAAATTCTTAATCCCTGAGATTGGTATCAGATATAGACTAGCTTTTTTGTTGTTGTTTTTTGTTTGTTTGTTTTGGTCTTTTTTTGAGACAGGGTCTCCCTGTAGCCCCAGCTGTCCTGGAACTCACTCTGTAGACCATGCTGGCCTTGAACTCACAAAGATCCGCCTGCCTCTGCCTCCCAAGTGCTAGGATTAAAGGCGTGAGGCACCACGCCCGGCAGATATAGACTAGTTTTATCCATTTGTTAATTTAAATTTCTTTGTGCATATTGTGTGCGCTTCATGTATGTTTTCTGCAGCACCAGACAGTGCAGTCAGTGGTGGATGCAGTGACAAGTGGGAGATTCTGCTTGGGCCAGGTCACAGTTGGACTTGTCACTGCCAAGGTGCCCTGTGTATCAACTGTTGTACTTTTTCATTCCTTTAATATATCAGGTTTCCACCTAAGATAGAAGAGTCCCTTGGACTAATGTCTGAATATTGACCTATATGGATTTCCCAGGAAAAAATGGTGATTTGGGCCTTTGTTTTTTCTCTTTTAGAATAGAGTACTGGTCTCCAGCCTTCCTTGGCTGGGCCCTGAGGTGGTGGTTCTGAATACCCAAGTAGTCAGTAGTCCCCACAGAAACTGGAGCAGGGGAGAGCTTAAATCTCAACAGCTTTGGGGCTGACCCACCAATGGAAAGTGGTTGATACTTGTTTCTTACTAAGCTGAGGGAACTCTTCTCATTCCTAATCATTGACTAGACCCTCCAGTCCCTTTCAAAGTCTCACTCAAGTCTGGATTTGCATGTCAGAGGTTTTTAAAAAAATTAATTGGTGATTTTTCCCTATTTGTAGGACAAGAAGAAAGAAAAGAAGTGAACTGGCCATCAGCCTTTCCCAGCTTGACGTCCTCTCCTTCCGCCCCTCATTTCTTTGCACACATTACAGGTGTCGTGTTCTATGATAATTAAAAGCATCAGAAAAGCTTTTGTACTTTGTGGTTTTCTCTATTTTGAATTTTTTGATCAAAAAACTGATTAGCGAATATAGTTTGGAGTTTGGCTTCATGTTCCTGGGGTTTCCCCTCGCTCCCTTTCTGCCAGCCTGTCTGCAGCCTCTTGCTCTGCTCGGGCAGCCAGGCCACCAGGATGAGGACTGGGGAGCAGCAGAGGAGCAACTAGAAGTCTGCACCTGCCGGGCCTGCAGAGGGACCTCCTGTACTGCTTGGGGCCTCTTTGGCACATGTGGTTTGGTTTTTGCAGTTCCAGTGGGACAGAGCAGTACATTTTCTATTGGGAAGAAGCCATCTGTCCTGTGTGGTTAACTTGCTACACAAGCCTGCAAAGAAAGCAGAGACTGGCAGTGGCTTTGCTTCCTCTGTGCTGCCTGAGCTGATCTGGTAAATAGCCATGATGGAGGCGGTGGGTGTGTGTGTGCCCTTTCTCACCCCTGCCTGACCCTCAGGGAATCTGCCTGCTTTGCATTAGTGGGGTGGGAGGATCTGAGCACAAAGGGAAGACCCATTCTCGGTCAGGCATTTATGGAGTGGTTTGAATATGTTGGCAAGGTAGAGGTAGTAGACTTCTCAAATTTCCCAGTTTTTTTGTTTTTGTTTTTAGGTTTTTAATTATCACCTTTGTTACTGACTGGTCTGTACTGGGAGGCTGTGATTAAAAGTCTTAAGGGAGGAAGGATAGGGAAAGGAAAGGTTGAGGCTGAGTCTTGGTGCTAGTTGTCATGAATCCTGCCAGGCAAGCCTAGATAAGGACTTGGGTTGTGAGGGGCTGATCCTGAGTGCTTCCTTGTGATAGTGAAGCAGGGCTGTGCTGATGGCTGTATTCCTAACAGCTCTTCAGTTTATTTTTGTCCAACCCTACCAGGATGCATTTATGGAGTGTCAAGTGAGATTTGGGGCAGTAGGTAAATGTTCATTTTACAGGTGTACTTTTAGTTTTTGGTTTTGTGCACCTGTTTCCAGAAAATTTTAGTCTTCTGGGCAGGCATCAGGTTACCAAACTTGGAAGAGCTCCAGTTTCCTGCAGCCTTGTGATTGTAAAGGAGTGGGATCACCAGCCTCTTCTCTATGGGCCACCACAATCTGCACAGAAGGGCAGCATCAGGAGGAGTCATGGCCCTGCCTATTTGTGGTTTTAATTAGAAGGGACCAAGACATTGAAACATTACCAGTTGGAAGCTGTTTTTGGCTTTCTCTGTTCACAATCAGTGCAGTATAACACGGTGGCTGCTGGTTTGCTGTGCCATGAAACTGCCCCTGGAGTGGTGTGCCCTCGAGTGGCTCGATTCACTGGGGGTGCTGCCCAGTTTACCTGCTGCCTCTGGCCTCTTGCTTGAGCTTATTAAAGGGACATCCATCTACACCAGGCCATCATTAGCAACTCTCCAGAAATTCGGTGATTCTCTGCTAGGCCTGAGGATCTGAGTTGCACCCTTTTGAAGCCAAACTCCACCTCTTGTGCTTTTTTTGCTTGGGATAAAGGAGTTTTTCTTTAGAAACAGTGCCAAGAATAATAAGATATAAAACTACTTTTAAAGAAAATGCCTAACAGGTTTTTAATAACAAATATCACTGTAATTTCCACTTTCTTTTTCTAGTTCCTTGGTTTTCAGCTCAGGCTGCATTCTCTAACTCATACTGTGAAGACAAAGGTGTTTTTGATTCAAAAATATATATCTACATAGTCTTAATTTGTAAAAAATAAAAAGAAAATTCCTTAACCTTTCCCGATGTTTGTGTGTGTGTTAAATCAAGGCCATTGGCTGGATTGGGATTTGGGGTGCCATTTGCTTTGCTAGTGGGAACTGAGCCTGAACTCAGTGTCTTTAGAGGGAGACAGAAGCAAGGACTCCCTCCTGACTGCAGCATGCCACTCAGGTTGGAGTCTTTGTCCCCCCTCCCCAACCTTTGCTGAGCTTTGGAATGAAATGCCCCTAGAAGTCCCTAGAATTTTTTTTTTTGTCCCTAGAAATTTTTAGTTCTTTTATTCCATACAACAGGCTGTTTATATTAGATATTGTAACCTCCCAGTAGCCCTACAATCTCTGATCCTACACCGTGCAATGCCTCCAGCCCGAGGGGCAGGCCTGGGAAAGGACATGCAGGTGTGTAAGGCAGCTCATAGAGCCAAGCATGTGCAAGCCCACATGTGCCTACTACATTCAGTAGTGTTGGGTTCTGGCACGATCTCCCCGAAATTAAAGACCACGAGGTTTAGGCTCTCCAGAACCTAAGTTTAATTCAGGGTAGCCTAGGCTAGGCTCAGGGGAAAGATAGAGCCAGAGCTGAATGGCATCTGGCCCAGGAATTTAAGGGAGAAGGTGGGAATGGGATTCAGTGAGAGTGGGGGTGGGTAGTGCACTTTGCAGAAGTCACTGGCTTTCAAAAATGCGGAAGATTCCTGAGTATGCAGTGATGGCCTCTTTTTCCATTAACCAAAGGCTGGCCTGGTAGAGCGGGTTTCTGCCACCGGTCTTGGGTGTCTTGGCATTTCAGTGGTCTTCTGGAACCCACGCTGACATTCCAGCCTTTTGTTTTCTATAGGGAAAAGGGCCGAGGTCTGTCTTCTGTAACTGCTTCAGAGCTGAACATGGACGGTGCCAGGGAGTAGGAATTTAGGCTGGAAAAATCAGAGCGTGATTTTTCATCTTTGATCGCTTTGGGTGTCCAGTGCCCGATCCAGGTCAGCAGTGGCCAGTTATTGGTAGGCAGCTTTTCCATCTGCAACTGAAGAGAAGCTGGTTAAATCTTGTATGAGTGAGGTGTTGAATTTGGTTTGGGAAATATTGTAAAACGCATGGGGCCACCGTACACAAAATCATTAGCACTATCATTAGCCAGGGAAGGATTGCCGCCCAGGGACCCAATTGGCGAGGCCCTCTCCATTAAGGGTCCTCTGGGACAGGTTATGTGCTACTTTCTGCAAACACTGGATATTTTGTTCCACCTTTCCAGACTCATTGACGAAATAGCAACATTCTTCTAGGAAAAGGCAGGGTCCCTCTAGAGGAGCACAGGAATGCCAGTCCTGGGGCCAGAGATGTTCGGCCTCTGACAGTGACATTCCCGTATGAGGAGCCCAGTTTGAAATCTGAGCTGTCCAGCACTCAGTTAGTTTGAGATAGGGGGGCGGGCGTGGCAAAGGAGTGCCCAGGAGAGGAGTTGGAGAACATTCAGAAATGGTTTGATTAGAAACACTGTACACCGGGAGAGGAAGGAGAAATGACCTCTGCAGGGGTGCACAGAGAAAACATTCAGAGGCATTAATAGTGGAGTAATTTGCCAGGCATGGTGGCACATGCCTTTAATCCTAGCACTTGGGAGGCAGAGGCAGGAGGATCTTTGAGAGTTCAAGGCCAGCCTAGTCTACACAATGAGTTCCAGGACAGCTGGGGCTACAGGGAGACCCTGTCTCGAAACGACCAAAAAAAAAAAAAAAGTGGAGTAATTCTTTAAGAGTGAGGTAGACTCCGTGGCATTGCACGACATGGGTGCACCAACCTACATGCAGACAGTACATTTATACACATAAAAAATAAAATTTAAAAAAAAGAGAGGTAGAAATGGACAGTACTTCATCCCATGAGAATTGAAGAATTTAGGCGCTGCAGACTTTGAATGGTCTGATACCTAGTGTTATTTAGAGCTGCTTCTAAAGCCTGTAGGGCATGAGAGTTTTGGATGGTCTTTTTTTTTTTTTTGTCTTTTCGAGACAGGGTCTCCCTGTAGCCCCAGCTGTCCTGGAACTCACTCTGTAGACCAGGCTGGCCTTGAACTCACAGAGATCCACCTGCCTCTGCCTCCCAAGTGCTAGGATTAAAGGCATGCGCCACCACGCCCAGCAAGGTCTTTTTAATCTTTATTCTGCCCCTGGCTGAATAGAAGTAGTGAACTTCATAAAAGATGCCTGCAGCTGCTACACGATCCTTGCGCCAGGAGGAGGGATTTGTAATTTTAAAAGTTACATTTTTCTCTCCTGGTGCTGAGAAAAGCTGTTTGGGCTTTATGCCCCATGAAAATCCTGACCAGTGGTACTTGCAGGACCAGTAAGGACAGCCTTCCCATCCCCCAGGATCTCTACAATCAGCACTGTCCTGTTCTCTAATAAAGCAGAGAAACTTGCAGTAGTTCTCTCTCGTATCCTGAGTTGGCTCCTGGGCATGGATAGGTGCATGGATCCAGGATGTCAAAGGAGAGTGAAACAAAAGAGCAGGAGGAAAACTGGCATTATGAGTAATTAAGAAGCCTGGTTTCCTGATTTCTATCAACTGCCCGGACTTCAAACCTGTAAGCACATGGTGGGGGAGTACAGGATCCTGGGTTAGTATTAGCCAGGATTAGAGGGACAGCTACAGATAGGAGAGAGTCAAAGAAAATTAGCCGCCACAATGATATGACTATTCCTGTATAGGGGCCAGACCCTAGTTCCTAGGTTTCTACACTGCTTATCTGAAGGTTTTATTTCTTATCTGTCCAAATTATTTTTTTCCACAGGTATTACAACTAAAAAATTTTCCAGTTTTTTTTTCTTGTTTCCAGACGTCTGAAGACCTGCTTTTTGACCCTTACGGGTTCACTAACAGATTTTTTTTCTTTTTCTCCTGTGCTGTGCCTCCGTCCTTCTGACCAGAGACCATTTTAAAAATCCCTGGATTCGTTCATACTCTGGTACTTGGACAGTGACACATGGCTTCCCCTTCCCTCCAATGAAACAGCCTAAGTACCTTTGATATTGTCAGTTCCTTAATTGTTGTATAAAATTCTGTTTTCCATCACTTGTTAAAGTATTTCAATAAATTCATAGTTTTAGAACCAAAGGTACAAGACGTCATCTCAGCCTTGGCAGTACAATTAATCAGAGCTGCGTGTTTTAAATATTTCTAAAGGTGTTTTTTCCAATGCATGTGACGGTTCAGTACAACCGCTAGGATAAAAATCTCTTGAAGGAATGTGTGGATACATGTGTGTATGTGTATGACATTGTTAAACAGCATATTAAGATCATCTGTGTATAATTACAATGCATGTGCCTCTGCTTAGTACAACCTTTACAAAGCGTCATCGCCAAGCAGGGCGTGGTGGCACACGCCTTTAATCCTAGCACTCGGGAGACAGAGGCAGGCGGATCTTTGTGAGTTCAAGGCCAGCCTGGTCTAGAGAGTGAGTTCCAGGACAGCTGGGGCTACAGGGAGACCCTGTCTCGAAAAGACCAAAAAAGACAAACAAAAAAAAAAAACAAAGTGTCATCGCCAAATTTATTAGAACCTTTTTTTTTTTTTTTTTTGGTCTTTTCGAGACAGGGTCTCCCTGTAGTCACAGCTGGCCTGGAACTAGCTCTGTAGACCAGGCTGACCTTGAACTCACAAAGATCCGCCTGCCTCTGCCTCCCAAGTGGTAGGATTAAAGGCGTGTGCCACCACGCCTGGCTACTTTTAATATTTTTAAGAGAAATTAGGTTTTACTTCCGGTGACCACACGGACAGGACGAATGTAACCAATTTGGGTGAGCCCTAAGTATTACCTGCCTGCTGGTGGTATGTGTCAATGCCCCTCCCCTTTCTTTTCCTTTTCTCACAGCTATAATTCAAAATCTGGGGACAAGTGACCTGGCCTTCATTTGAGAAGGCACTGGTTTTAGCCTCTTTATTATCTTGGGTTTGTTTCATGGGCTATGCTAGAACTTTTTGCCTTTCATGGTTTAAATCCATTGCAAATGACCTTCATAGACTTAAAGAACAAATTGTAGAAGACTTACTGCATAGGTTTAATGTCAACTTGGTACACCTGAGCTGAGAAACCTCAATAATTGCCTTCATTGGACTGGCCTGTGCCCATTGTGGGCGATGCCATTCTTGGCCAGATATTTCTGTATTGTATACAGTAGGCTGAACATGAGCCAGCAGCACAAGCCAGTAAGTAGCATCCTTTCCTAGCCTGTGCTGCAGCCACTACCACCAGGCTCCAATGTTCAAGCTTTACTTGGGAGTTATATGGTAATTAAAGTACCAAATTAATTCAAACAATCCTCTTGGAGGTTTAAAAACTACACTTAAAACTCCAATCTTGGGCTGGAGAGACACCCTCTTCTGACCTCTGTGGCATTGCACGACACGGGTGCACAAACCTGCATGCAGACAGTACATTCATACACATACAGAAATAAATAAAAATTTTTTTTTAATTAAAAAAATAAAAATAAAACTCCAATCTATTGGGACTAGAGAGATGGCCTAGCGGTTAAGAGCACCGACTGCTCTTGCAGTGGACCCGGGTTCGATCCCCAGCACCCACATGGCGGCTGAAAACCATCTTTAACTCCAGTTCCAGGGGACTCTGACACCCTCTTCTGACCTCTGCGGCATTGCATGACACGGGTGCACAAACCTACATGCAGACAGTACATTCATACGCATATTAAAAAAAAACAAAACAACTCCAATCTATTTTGGCAAGAGGGATTTGAAGGGACAATATTTTGGCCCCTACCCTCTGAGGCCGACTTGGGTCCTAGGGTCCTGCATCTACAACTTTGTGCTCGTCCTGTGGCAGCGAGTCACCAGTCATCCCGCGCCAGGGAATTCTTGGAGATTCACTTAAAAGGACTTCATCCTGTGGTGCACGACTTTAATCCTAGCACTTGGGAGGCAGAGGCAGGTGGATCTTTGTGAGTTCAAGGCCAGCCTGGTCTACAGAGTGAGTTCCAGGACAGCTGGGGCTACAGGGAGACCCTGTCTCGAAAAGACCAAAAAAAAAAAAGGACTTCATCCTGCCAGTCAAGGGAGGAAAGTCCATATAGAGGAGAGACTCCTCACGCTTCAAAGGGAAGCTCTGGTCAAGGAAGGCCTGACTTTGTCCTCACATAGATGGAACTGGTGAAGAGAGCCAGGCACAAGGCCTGAGTAACCCTCTAAGGACCAGAACCTCAACTGACCTTAACACCAAAACAAACTTCATTTATCTGAGCTAATTGTGTGGTTTTAAATATCCCAACAGGAAATTGTAATCTAAAGAAGAAAATGAAATAGGTTATCAGAGAGATAGATGAGAGATCTACTGTGCCAAGTTAGGAATCTACTATGTCATGTTAGAAAATATCTCAGATTAAGCCGGGCGTGGTGGCGCACGCCTTTAATCCTAGCACTCGGGAGGCAGAGGCAGGCGGATCTTTGTGAGTTCAAGGCCAACCTGGTCTACAGAGAGAGTTCCAGGACAGCTGGGACTACAGGGAGACCCTGTCTCGAAAAGACCAAAAAAAAAAAAAAANGGCTACAGGAGACCTTGTCTCAAAAAGACAAAAAAAAAAAAAATTCTCAGAGATAGGTGACAGATTTAATGTGCCATGCCAGAAAATAGCACCTTTTATATTCTCCTGGTTATGGCTCTCATTCTGGAGCCCTGTGTATTAAAGCTGGCCCTCAATCTAGAGCTCTGTGTACTAACACTTTTTTCCATTTCCTCAAACCAGGGTACATGTTCTCTTTCCCTCTGCATTCCCTAGACAGGGACCCTCCAATTGCTAATGCACCCAGTAGCCCCCTGTTGGTACTGTGAAGTCCCTGCAGTGGTATACTCATGTAAGACTCAACCAGCTTGTCATTTCAGTTGCAGAGAAAATGTCCATTAAGTACTGGCCACTATGGACCAAACCCACCAGGCAGAGCAGCTAAAATGGGAAACCGGACTCTAACCCTCCAGCCTGACAGCTGTTCCCTCAAGACTTCACCCCCCATCAGCTCTGAAGCAGATACAGAAGAGAGAACAGTGCCCCATTTCCTTATCATAAGCAAAAGGCTGGAATGTTAGGTCCAGGCTTCCCAGAATCCCAAGGGGCACACAGGTGCCCACTTCCTCCAGAAGCTGTCAATCTCCTGACCCCTTCCCCTGTACCTGAGGCCCTGCCCCATGGGTATAAATGGGTGGACCCCAACCGCCATAACTCACATACACACACACACACACACACACACACACACACACACACACACACACACATACACCGTCCCTCTGTCTCCGTCTGCCTCTCTCTGCCTCTCTGTGTCTGTCTGCCTCTCTCTGTCCTGCCCCTGCCCCCCTGCCATGCTGTCCGGTCCCACCACGTGTCTGCAGGCGGCTCACGCTGGCAGTCCCACAAGGAAGTAAAGCATGCTCCTGGAGTATCCTAAGCCTCATGTTCCTTTAACGTTTTGGTTGTTAGCCTTAGCCTTTAACGGTGGCGCTATCCCTCAGGCCCCCTCATGTGCCTTTTTATTGGGGTTTCAGGCTTTTTATAACCTAACAAGTAGTAGGTATTGAAAGCAACAGAACAGTGAAATACCAAAAGCAAGGGAATGGTCACGTTTGTATTTTATGCTGTTTCCCCACTTTTGTGATCTGGACAGAGATCTGAACAGGAAATAAAAGCCAGACCAGAATGCATTGTCAGAAAGCATAGAAGCAGCCTGGTGCAGTGTCAGCATGCCTTTAATCCCAGCAGAGACAGGCAGATTTCTGTGAGTTCAAGGCCATCCTGGTTTATATAGTGAGTTCCAGGCTGACCAGGACTTCACAGTGAGACCCTGTCTCAAAAACCAAAACAACAGAGCAAACAGTAAAAAGCAAAGCTCAGTCACATGCTCCTTGCTTAACCTAGCTTAGAATTAGAAGCCAGCCTGAGCTACATAATGGACCCTATCAGAAATGATTAGCATTGTACCAGGAAATAGAGACAGGCACATCTTTCTGAATTTGAGGCCAGCCTGGTCTACATAGCCATTTTCAGGCTAGCCAAGACTACATAGTAACACCTTGTCTCAAAACAATAAAAAAAGATCAGAGTCATTCAAGAGGACTCCAAGGGAAACCTAAGGAAGCTGCTGCTATCCAAACAGGACAATTTAAGTATCAACAAGAATTTCAGCCTTTCAGCCAGACGTGGAGGTGCATGCCTTTAATCCTAGCACTTGGGAGGCAGAGGCAGGCAGATCTCTGTGAGTTCAAGGCCAGCCTGGTCTACAGAGCAAGCTCCAGGCCAGCTGGGATTAAAGGGAGACCCTGTCCCAAGACAACCACAAAAAATAATTTTTAGAGTTTGAAGTATAGCAGTAGCAGTATAGAGTTGTAGCACTTGCCACAACTCGTGTGGCGGTCAGAGGACAATTTGCAGGAGTCAGTCCTCTCCTGGTTCTTTCCTTGCACCATGGGTCCTGGGGATGGACTTCAGGTTGTTAGGCTTGGCGGCAAGAACCTTTAAACTATTTTTATTCATTTTATTTATTTTGTATGTGTATGGATGTACTGTCTGCTTGTAGGTTTGTGCACCCATGTGCAATGCTGCGGAGGTCAGAGGGTGTTGGGATTCCCCTGGAACTGGAGTTAAAGACGGTTCTCAGCCGCCATGTGGGTGCTGAGGATCAAACCCGGGTCCTCTGCAAGAGCAGTCAGCGCTCTTAACCGCTAGGCCCTCTCTCCAGCCCTGAACCTTTTAACTATCAAGCCATCTCAGTAGTCCCATACTATATTTTAATTTTAATTGAGGTTTTTAGGTAATATCTCACTGTGTAGCCACGGCTATAAAAGCAAAATACTTTTGAGGATCCTAGAAATCAGCCACTTCTAAATATTTGTAAACAAAAAAAAACAGTTCATCTTTTTTTTTTTTTTTTTTTTTTTTGGACCTTTTTGAGACAGGGTAGCGCCTGTAGCCCCAGCTGGCCTGTACCACATCTGTAACAGGGTGGCCTTGAACGCACAAAGATCCAGCTGCCTCTGCTCCTGATAGCTAGGATGAAAGGCAATGCACCACCAGGCCCCGGCCATCCCGTTTTTTTTTTAAAACTAACTTATTCAGTGGTAGTAAACCAAAATTTCCCTCCACAGAAATATTCCAAGGAAAGGATGAAGGAATTGCAGTGTGAATTTATCCCTAACTTGTAAACCTGGATGCATAATGAAGCTAGGTCATGGTAATGGTCACTACTGTCATATTAACAGGAAGCCATGTGACATTATGCACCTCTGGGCAGAAGTAAATCCTACTAATAAAGTTGTCTTACAGTAAAAATTAAATCTGAATCTTGTTGAGTTCTAGATCTGAGTACAATTTTCTGGAAAGACATCATAGGAAGATTTAAGTATCACCATGAAGATGCAGTGAATAGCGGGCTGGAGAGAGGATGGCCTAGCGGTTAAGAGCCCCAACTGCTCTTGCAGAGAACACGGGTTTGACCCCCAGCACCCACATGGTGGCGGAAACGCATCTTTAACTCCAGTTCCAGGGGAATCCGAAGCCCGCTTCTGACCTCTGTGGCATTCAC
>VZQC01005766.1:5255885-5273245 GCA_009823505.1 Rhizomys pruinosus | reverse complement strand
TCTGCATGTAGGTTGATGCACCCGTGTCATGCAATGCCTCAGAGGTCAGAAAAGGGCGTCAGATTCCCCTGGAACTGGAGTTAAAGATGGTTCTTAGCCGCCATGTGGGTGCTGGGAATCGAACCCAGGTCCTCTGCAAGAGCAGTTGGTGCTCTTAACCACTAGACCATCTCTTCAGCCCCAGGATTCCCATTTTTCTCATTGCAAACCCTTGTAATGGATCGACCTCTTCTCCATTTTTGGAGAAGGGTCTTGCTGCATAGCCTAGACTGACCTAGAACTTCCCATCTTCCTGCCTTATCCTCCAGAATCCTGGGATTAGAGGTGTGTGCTACCATGCAGGGCTCTCCTCTCCCTCCTTTACAAACTAAGGCCACCCTAGTAAGCATGAGGTCTCACTATGGTTGGAATTTGCAACTGTTTATGAACAATACCTTTTATACTTCGTGTGTGTGTGTGTGTGTGTGTGTGTGTGTGTGTGTGTGCACGTTGTGGAGGGTTCTCATGTGAGGCCCAAGCATCGAATTCAGGTCATCAGTCTTGATCACATGCACCTTTTTTCCAAAGCCATCTCACTAACCCTCTTTTAATTTTTTTCTTTTAATTTTTTTTTTTTTTTTTGGTCTTTTCGAGACGGGGCCTCCCTGTAGCCCCAGCTGTCCTGGAACTTAGTCTGTAGACCAGGCTGGCCTTGAACTCACAAAGATCTGCCTGCCTCTGCCTCTCAAGTGTTAGGATTTAAGGGGTGTGCCACCATGCCCGGCTTGTTTTGGTCTGGTCTCCCTTTAGTCCCAGCTGTCCTGGAATTCACTATGTAGAGCAGGCTGGCCTTGAACTCACAGAGACCCTCCTGTCTCTGCCTCCCAAGTGCTGGGATTATAGGCGTGCACCACTATGCCTGGCTAAGAGGTTATTTATATATTTGAATTAACTAACAATTACAGAATGGGAGCATATATCTGGAGATTGCTGCAGAGCATGGTCTGCTTTCTAAAATACTTTTTTGGGGGCTGGAGAGATGGCCTAGCGGTTAAGAGTGCCGACTGCTCTTGCAGAGGATCCGGGTTTGATCCCCAGAACCCATATTGTGGCTGAGAACCATTTGTAACTCCAGTTCCAGGGGAATCTGACACCCTCTTCTGACCTCCGCAGCATTGCACGACATGGGTGCACAAACCTGCATGCAGACAGTACATTCATACACATACGAAAATAAATTAAAAAAAAAAAACAAAAATATTATAAAAAATAAGTAAATAAAAAATACTTTTTTGGTGCTGGCACCAAAAGGTGCCATGGTGGCACATGCCTTTAATCCCAGCACTCAGGAGGCAGAAGCAAGTTGATCTCTGTGAGATTGAGGCCAGCTTGGTCTACAGTAGGGTACAGGAAGACCCTGTCTCAGATCCCCCAAAAAAACTTTTTTGGTAAAGGAAAAAAAAAAACTATTTGTAGAAAATTGAGAAAAGGAAAAGACTGGAAGCCCAGAGACAACCTCAGTTGATATTTTTGGTACTTCCTGCAAAGGCGAGCGTGCCCTTTGAGTGCAGCCTCTGTTCTTTTTCATGCTGATGCCTTGATGGCCCTTGGGGAATGGGCAGAAGTCTGGCAGTCTGAACTTCCTTTGTTTAGGAAACCCAGCAGAAGAGGTCTTGCACAATGGTAAGGCAAACATTCACCCATTGTTCTAGAGAAAAGTGAGGTCACACTAATTCTTTAAGCAGATGTTGCTGGAAAAAGAAGTGTCCAGCCCCAGCCAGAGTCCAGTGCTATCTTCTAGTCAAATCTTTTGTTGAAAGTGCAGGTGGATTCCCTGGAATGGCAGTAGACTAGCCCGATCCCTCCCACACTATCCCTCCCCATCCCAGTTCAGATGGAACACTGGTCTATGTGGACAGTGGCAGTCACAGGGGCTGTAGCTGAGTGAGGCCAGCAGCCTGCAGGGGATCAGGTATAAGTGTGCTGCGGGGCAGGGCTACCTGCAGGCACCACTGTGGTAGCTGCTGGCCATCTGTCCTGGTGACCAACAAGGGACACTTCTCCGGTCAACTCACATTGACCCGGGGACCAAGGCAGCAGCTATATTTTCAAATCCTGGAGGAGAGAGTCCAGTAGCATACTGACCAGACCCCGCTGAGAACAGGAAGCAACCCGGTGTGTCAGTTTAGGGATGGAGATGAGAATCAAGCTCATCGTGCCAAACTTCTGGAGGCCAAGCCAGTTCTACCTGGGAACTGATGTAATCCCTGAGGTTTGAGCAAACAGGGGTTGAAAGACTAAGAAACAAGTTAGGATGCAGATTTGGTCCCCTGACCAAGAGGCAGACATGTGCAGATTGGTCAGCCTGTACAAAGGCCACCAGAGTAGGAGAGGACCCTGAAATGGAAGGATCCCCAGGCTTGTTCATCGCTTCAGTGATGGCATTAAGTAGGGAGAAGGTGGGAGACGGAGAGTGCAGGACGTAAAGGAGAAAGCAGCTGACAGGTAGGACCTTGGCTCAGCCCAACCTAATATGCAGATGAGGAAAACACAATCTTCAGAACATCACCCCAGGTGATAAAGATTCTTGACTTCCAGTCCAGGGCAGGAACATTGTGCAGAAATCACTTCATGAGTCCCAGGGGAGCCAGGGACTAAAGTCTGGGCAGAGGCAGCATGGCGCGGGTGTGGGTACTATCAGACTCCACAGCACGGGTGTGGGTACTATCAGACTCCATCCCACTCCACCGGGGCAATCTCTCTTCCATATCATCATGTGAAGCCAGCGACACTGCTCTAAACTAGCCTGTCCTGCCCCAGCCGGCACACGGAGGGGTTGAGTGTATGCCCAGTCCTCTTCCCCGTCCTTCTCTACTACAGGCTGCCTAGCCTTGTGTCCTACCTGGGATCAGGGGAATCCTCCCAACAGCACAGATTCAGGTCTAAGCAGGCCCCATTTCTCAAACCCCATTAGTTACCTCCTAGGGGACTCCAGGTGGCTCTCCTGGAAGTACACAGCTCACAAGGGAACCCGGGATCCTAGCCCTCAACCTACCTACATATCTACCCTGGGCGCTAGCATGAAGGGAGGTACTGCCATGCAACAGTCACGGTGGGGAGGCCTCGAGTTTTATTATGGATGCTGCAGAAGCAGAGGCAGGAAGCAGAGCGGCTGCTTTAACAACAGATAAATTAACTGCAATTCGGGCTGGGAGTGGGGGCCGGGCCAGGCGCTTTAGTATATACATACATATGTATGCATATATACATATATATATTAATATATAAACAAAAATGAAAAGACAAACAGACCTCAACGACATGGGGTGTGGAGGGCAGCACCATTCAGACAGCAGGGAGGACCAGGGCAGAGAGAGAAGGCAACTTGTCCCCCTCACCCCTGAACTCCACAAGCGTGGGGCCTCCAGAATGGCCCCATGGTGGCTTCAGGGCAGGGTGGCAGCCAGGTTGGGCAGAGATGGCACAGCTGGCGGGCAGAAAGCCCAGCACCACGAGATGGCTCAGCCTGAAGTGGGAGCTGGGACAAAGCGGCCTGGAGCCCCAGTCCCTTAGAGAAGAGCCCTCCTCTGGGTGATCGAAGGGAGCAGGGGTGGGGTCTCTCCCTGAGCTGAGCAAGGTCATCTCGTCCACAGCAGCACTGGGGTATGCCAGAGACCCCTGTCATTTTTCTTAGCCACCTTTCTCCTTGGTCCCTTCACGTCAAACCCCACCTGCTCCAAGTTGTGGGGCGCGAGCACAGGTCCAGTCTGGGGTCCCCGGTTCCAGTGGGACTACAGTGGGCAGTCCCTCAGCCCTGACTCCCACAGGAGGACAGCGAGTCATAGAGGGAGTCACTTAGGGACTCTGAGGTCTCCAGCCCATGAGCACCCCCGCCGGCCACTCTGCCTTCCTCGCCCATGTCCGATGTACTAGGGGTTCGACTGCCCCCAAATGCTGGGACCTGAGGCGTAGAAGACGAGCGGCTGGGCTCCAGGTTTTGCTTCTGGTCCATGGGCAGGGCCTAGAGAGAAGGGCCGGCTCAGAAGTGCGCCTCTCCACCTCCCACCCAGCCTGAAAGGCATTCTGTCTACCTAGACTGCAGGGGGGGCGGTCCACTGAGGCAGAGGGCTCTTCAGAAGCAAGCTGGGGATACACAGTCCTACCAAGGTTCTGGGGAGAGATGGAAGCCCTTTCCTAAGGTGGGATGGATGGGCTCACTCACCCTAACCCTGTGGACCTCCCAGACTGTGTGCACTCACCAGAGGCCCTGGTCTCTCCAGGTCACCCGCCCTGTCCTCCTGTGTGTACCTCAAACCTCTTCCTTTTCCCTTCTGTAGTCTCACCATGGGGGTCCGAGGCAGTGCCTCCAGTTGTCGGGCTGGGCACAGGAAGGGGTCACTGGAGCTGCTGGCTGCTCTGGTGTTGGGGAAGGTCCAGTTCTTGGCCAGCTGGACTGGAAGGGGAGGGCCTGGGTCTTCACAGGGATCTGTCCAGGAGGAACGGGGAAGTGGGTGGTCTGTCCAGCTCACAAGATGCCCTGGGGGAGGTCCTACTCACCTGCCAGGACACTCACCATCCGGACAGGTCTGATGGCCTCGGTGGCCTGGAAGCGCAGTAAGTAGGCCAGGAAAGGCTGGCAGGCTGGGGTGCCGTCCACTCACCAGCAGTTCCTCTATGCCTGGCACCTCCCGCTCCAGAGTGTGGGCACGGCGGGGGACTTTGGTAAGGGCTGGAGGCCGAGCTGGGGGCACCCCTGGTGGGGGCTCCAGCCGTGGCGACCTGCTCTTGGGAAGGTTCTTGCTGGGAGTCCCACTGCTGCTATGGTCTGGGGGCGGGAAGGTCCCAATGCCACTGTCCAAGGTTCGTGTCAAGGAGCCGCAGGCTGGGGAGGAGAGGGCACGGGGAAGGTAGAGGCAGAGGCTCAGCCCTTTCGCTCCCCCCCCAGCTTCGGGCTGCCCCACTCAGGGTTCTCCTGGGCCAACAAGTCCCCCCCACCCCCACCTTCCACCCATGCGACTGGTCCTTGACATGCCACAAGTGCCGCTGGGGGCAAGGAGAATTATTCCTACACAGCCGCAGAGCCATCAACAGGCAAGGCTGGGCACTGAGTCCCTCACGACCTGGCACTGCGACAGTGACAGGGAGTAAAGAGGAGCAGGGACAGGAGCGGGTCCATCTTCAACCCAGGACCCTGCTCACCTGTGAAGTGGGAGGTGGGAACTGGCTCGGCCAGGCTATCCTCTGAGGGCATCTCTTCCCGCCTTCCTGGCTCGCCGCTGGGCTGTGTGGGTATGTGAGACCTAAGTGTCCATTCCAGTGCCTCCCCAAGCCTTCCACAGTGGCTAGGGGAGGCCTGGCCTCTGGCCCTCTACACCACTGTTCAAGAACATACCTTTCCAGAAGGCTTTCCGCAGCCCTGAAGGGGTCCCACCAAGCCATTCCGGGGCCCAAGGGCAGGCCAGGGGCTCTTGGGGTCGGTGGACACTGGCTGGAAATCGCCGTACTCGGGCTTGGGCTCCCGCCAGCTCTTGGGTGGCGGCTCCTTGCCATCCACCCTAGGGACAACAGTGCAAGGAAGTGAGGAAAGTCTCCTTACAGTCACAACACCTGCCAAGATTCTTCCAAGGCTACGTCTCCCAAGGCTTCAGGTATTGAAATGTAATCTTCCTTGTGAAGTAGTAAGACAGAGATGCTCTCACTACAGCCTCCAGAGGGGCTTTTGGGAAATGACTAGGATTAGACATGGTCATTAGGGAAAGGACCCCCATGGCTGGATCCTGGTGGCTTTAGGGTAGGGACAGACCAGCAACACATATACATGCACACTCCCTGTCTCGTTCCTCCTCAGGACTCTGGCAGCAGAAGGTGATCACCAGACATGACTCCTAAACCTCCGGAACCATGAGTCAAAATAAACCTCTTTACAAAGTACGCTGCCTTGGGTATTCCATTAGTGATATAAAACGGACTCATACATCAGTCTTATGGCCGCTAATGAAACTGGCTCTAGAGAGGCACACGCTGCTACCCACCCCGAAGAGGGGGACACATGCGCAGCTGTTCCTTTGGAGGGAAAACCCCAGATGACATCTGGGCCAAGAGAGATGGTCCCAGGGTCAACACGCCAGAGTACAGTGGCAGACCAGGTCATACTCTGGACCACGCACACTATCTCCCTGTCCTGGAATCTCTAAGAACACTGTAGTCCAAGCACTGCCCTTTTAGGGACTGAAGTCCTTCAGCCTTCGCCTAACTGATCTAGATAGAGTAAAACCACATAAAGTAGATCCTCTTCCCTAAACCATGACTCCCTTTGTGGTTGGTGTCAAAGGGTAATATAGGAACGGGACCTTTCTTGTTCCTTCCCTGAGGAAGGTCAGTCCAATTAGGATCTAACATCCACTTAACTGGTGCATGCAGGCACCTCAGAGGCCTCAACAAGAGCAGAAACCCAAAAAATGGGAACTATTAACTTATCTGGAATAAGAGCTAATCTTGTCAGAACTGTCTTGTTTGTTTTGAGACAGGGTCTCCCTGTAGCCCCAGCTGTCCTGGAACTCACTATGTAGACCAGGCTGGACTTGAACTCACAGAGATCCAACTGACTCTGCCGCCCGAGTGCTGGGACTGAAGACGAGCCACCAAGCCTGGCCTGCAGCTTCTAAGTCTTAACTTTTCCTTTAGGCCAGGTCATCAGCTTGCAGATGCTTTGGTGGTACGGTGTTCCTCTTGACTTCTGGAAGGCCCAGCTCCCAAGGCAGCCTTAGGTCTAGAATCTAGTGTACCCCAGCCCACCACGCACCTGCTGACTGGTCCCAGCTACTAACCTGTTCAGTAGCTGCTGCATGAAGTTATCTGCCCCCTGATACATGCCGGCTATTTGGCCCTGTACCTGCCCCAGGCCTGGGCTGGGCACTGCAGCTGGAGCCCCAGGCCGTGGTCGGGCCCTGCTGCTCAGATAGGCCTTTTCCTCCTCCAGTGCTCGGCGTAAGTCCTCTGCCTTGGCCATGAGCTTGGAGATGTTGAGGCTTTCTGCCTCCAGCTTCCGGGCTTCTGTCTTGACCTCCTTCCGGAGTGGGGACCCCCCACCTGCTCCTTCCTTGTTCTTGGCGGCCTCTGTGCGGCGGTTCAGCGCTGGTAGTTTGCTTTTTTTAAGGCCAAACCAGCTGGCGATGCTGCTGGTGTTGCGATGCCTGGCTTCGGAGCCTGGTGCCCGCTCCTGGCCCTGGAGGCGCAGCACGTTCTCCTCAATGCCCTTCATCACCTTCTCCTCAATAGCTGAATGTGGGGCTGGCCCTTCAGGGCCCTGGATTGGATCAGCAGGTCCTGGTACTGGGGATGTAGGCTGGCCCACTGTACTGCTACAGTCTGCCCAAGGTGGGGCCTTCCCCTTCTCAGGTTTGGGAGGCTCCTTGGTGCCCGGGAGGACCCCAACCCGGGGTACCACCTTGGTGGGTGACTTAGAGGGTAGCTTTGTTGGACTGCTGTGAGGGCTTTTGTTGGGCTTGCCCACGCTAGGGCCTGAGGTTGGCACTTTTGCAGGGGTGCGGGGTATCTGGGGACATAGAGCCCCTGCCAGCCGGCTCTTCGCCAGCTCCACTTTGGTGAGGCAGCTCCTTGGTGAGACAGGCTCCAGGTCCACTCTCGCCCCCATGGAATGGGAGGAGTAGACTCGGGTCCCAGAATCCCCAAGTCCAGGTTCCGGCTGCTTCAGGGAGGAGTAGACTCGGGTCCCAGAATCCCCAAGTCCAGGTTCCGGCTGCTTCAGGCTGCTCGTGCCTAAGGCCACTGCTCCCCGCAGGCCTCCCTTAGCTTCTGGGTGCTCAAGGGGTCTGTTGGTGGGGGGCACCATGTCTCCAGGACTCTCAACGGATCTCCCCGCTCCCCGAGCCCTCTCAGTGCCAGGTCTGGCTGGCACCCCATTCTTTTCTGGGCCCAGGGGCCCCTCTGGGCCTGCCTTCAGTTTTCCTAGGGCTGCCAGTCTGTCCCGCAGCGGTGTGAAGCTAGGATCCCCAGGCCGCCGCCCTGACCCCTGTCCAGGCTTCTTGGATGAACTGCCTGGGGTCCTGCGGCTGGGGTGCGGAGACTCCAAGCCAGTCTTGTCTAGACTCTTCTCCTGGGGGCTCGCGTAAGGGCAGGATTCTGGGAGGCAAGGACTGGGAGCCTCAGGGCTCCTGAGGATCTCAGAGGTCTGGGGTACTTCCAGCGTCAGTTGTGGGTAGGCGGGCACCTGCAGCGGGGATGGAGGTGGCTCTGGGGATGACCCCCTAAAGGTGTTCCGGGAGAGATCCAGGATGTTCTCATAGCAGGGAGACAGCGCAGTGGACAAGGCTGTCTGGGGAGGTCTGAGCTGCACAGCATCTGGGATCGTGGAGCAGGGAGAAGGGCTACCGGGCAGGCCTTGTGCCCCCTCTGGGGACAGCTCTCCACCACCTAGACCCCTGCGGGCCGGCAGTGGGGAGGGGCTGCCATCTGAACCACTGTTACGACAAGGGATTCGAGAGTTTCGGGGGAGCTGGGGGCTGAGCTGGGGGCCTCCTGGACTGGGAACCTTCTCTGAGGCTGGAGGCAGCTTGAGGAACTTGAGACCTCTGGCTGGAGATGGTAGAAGGGGTCCCTGGGCTTCCCCAGGAGAAGGGGGCCCAATTTGGAGCTTGCTTTTCACCTGAGATGAAGAATGGGGGTGGCCAGGCCGTGAGCCCAGTGGGGCGTCCCCTGCACCCATGAACATGCTAAGGAAGGGAAGGGGTCCCTGGTCCTCTGAGGTAGCACCAAAGCCCAGCTTGTTGGCCTCTGGGGTGCTCCCACCCCAAGCTGACTTCGGGAGGCCTTTGGACTTGGACAGCTGCGCGGGTCCTGGGTCTGGGGAGGACTGCTTCCCAGGACCTGGGTGGTCGCCATTGAGTGGGCCTGTAGCCCCAGCCAGGAAGGCCTGAAGGTAAGTTTCTGTGTCCTCAAGGAGTTGGCCCAGGTTCAACTGCTTACGGGCCAGGGCACCTAGCAGGGTGTCGGGGCTGGGGGCCTCATTGGGGTCCCCTGCCTCATCAGAAGAGGAGGAAGAGCTGCTGCCTGGGGCACAGTGTGGGCCCGAGCTGGGGCCCTGGGCTGGTGGTGGGCCTGTACTGGAAGTCCAGGACTGCCTGGCTCCTTCCCCCCCTGGGCCTCCCAAGGGATGCTCCCAGTGCAGCAGGCCTGCCAGGCTCCCAGAACCAAGTAGGTAGGGTGCCCAGGGTGAGAGCTCAGGCTGCGGTGGGCCACATAGCTCGCCGTTGATGGGCTCTGGTGAGCCAGGGCCTTGGCCTTGAGGCCGCCAGGGCATGGAAGGTGAGCGCAGAAGCAAAGGGTCAGTCTCTTCCAGGGCTCGCAGCACCTCCAAAATCTGGGCCTTCTTTCGAAGAAATGGGGACAGGGCATCCAGCGCTGGGGGTGGGGTGGCAGGGGGACCTGGGCCTCCTGGTCTCAACTGCTGTTCCCAACACACCTGTGGGGAGATAAGGAGTGAGGAAGAGACTGCGTGGCCGGCACATGGTGCTAGGCCCGGGCCTGAGCAGACACAGCGGTACGCTGGGCTGCGTCTTCCCCAGAGGCATTCACAGCTCTTGAGGTGCGATGGCTCAGATTCTCAGGTGTTAGGCCCTGGTCACCCCTGCACACGTGATACAGGGTGAGCACGCCATGTCCAGCCTCCTGTCCCTACTATTCCTTGCACTGGCAGTCCTGACCAGCTACAACTCTGAACTCTGCTTGTCCTAGGGAAGGACGCCTGTGTATTTTTCAGTCTCCAGAGAGAACAGAGATTCGGTATAACAAGACCTAAATCACTCACTGCAGGTGAGTTCAGGCTTTCCGGGCTCAGAACCAATCCTGGCCTGAGTGCCAGCAGAGGGGCCTGGCTGATTCCACGCACCCCCTCCCTGCTGTTCCCGGTCCCTTCTCGTGTTGGCACAGTGGTTAGCTACATCTTCTCTGGAGTCAGACTGTGTGTATCGAGTTCCACCTAGTTCTGTGGACCTTCAGCAAGTCATGTGACTTCTAAGTTTCATAGTGTCGTCTGCGAAATGAGATAGTGATTATGTTTATCCTCATAAAAGATAAAAGAGCCCCGAGGTGTCTTGCACAGCCCAGCACGGAATGAGTCTGTAAGCGTTAGCTATGACCCTTGCTGCATGACTTCACACGTTTGCTTGCAGGCCAGTGGCTGGGGGCGGGGTAGACTTGTTTTTCTTGGTATGAGGCTGACAGCTGAGAACTCGCACTTCCAGCCTGGACAGGAGTCTGTGCATGGGAAACAGCCCTTCCCCTGGGGCTTGTCAGAGACTGGCAGTGGAGCCTCTACTCACTAAGACCACAAACCCCAACACCTGCACCCACCCCTCCTACCTCTCTTTGTCCCGCACAGTATCCTAGGGGCAGTGAGGTGGCTGGTCCCTCAGCAGTGGTCAGGGATGGGGAAGCTGCTGGCTCTGACGGCGGCTGGAGTGGGGTGGGTGGGATCTGCAGAAAGAAAGCAGAATTGAATGGCTCCTCTCTGCGCCCTCACAAAGCCGGGCCTTCTATACGACTGTGTCTCTCCGGGGATTCCTCCCTGGCCCATGGTGTGGCTCTTGCTGTTGCCCTTCTGTTGGTAAGGGAAGCCTCTGCAGAGGACAGCACAGGATGATCTGAAAGTAGTGTCAGCCCAGGTGACAGAGAGGTGGACTGGCCAGGCCCAAGGGCTTTGGGGAAAGAGAAATGCTCTGGGTCCAGGGGAGCAGATCTAACCAGGCATGCCTAGCCTGGCTCCAGCACTAACTTCCTTCTCTGGGACACTTCCTCCCCCTTAGAAGGGAAGCTACCATGCATGGTCCTTCCTGTTGTGAAGGATGATCTCAGTTGACAGAGACTGAAGGTCTTAGGAAAGAGAAGGTGGGACTGGTGAGATGGCTCAGTAGTAAAGCACACCGGCCTAAGTGTGAGGACCAGAGTTCACATCCCCAGCACCCATGTAAATGCCTCTAGTGCGTGGGAAATGAAGACACGGGACCCCCAGAGCAAGCTGGCTGGCTAGATTAGCCAAACTGGGCTGCTGTATGCTCAGATAAGATACCTTATCTCAATATAAGGTGAGAGCAATCCAGGAAGACACCCAACGTCAACCGCCCCCTCCACAAGCATGTACACATACATGTACCTGTCTATATGCATGTGCTGGTTAGCCTTTGTCAACTTGACACAAACTAGAGATACCTGGGAAGAGAGAACCCAAACTGAAGGATTTCCTAGATGAGATTGGCCAGTGCCCATCTCTGTGAGGCATTCTCTTAGATCGGATTGGCCTGTGCCCATCTCTGTGAGGCATTCTTAGTTGCTAGTTGACGTGGGAGGCCCAGTCAACTGTGAGCAGTGCCATCTTTGTGCGGTGTTCCTGGGCCATGTAAGGAAGGTGGCTGAGCACGCCAGGGGCAGGGAGCCAGTCAGCAGCGCTCCTCCACAGTCTCGGCTGCAGTTCCGGCCTTGGTCTCCCTCAGTGATGGGCTATAAGCTGAAAGCTGTCACTCCTCTCCCAGCTGCTTGTGTCAGTGTTTTATCATAGCAACAGAAAGCAAACTAGGACACACGTGAACACATGCACATACTTAAACACAAAAGAGAGAGAGAGACAGAGAGAGAGAAAGAAAGCGAAAGAAAGAAGAAAAAGAAAAAGGAAAGAAAAGAAAAGAAAAGAAAAGAAAGAAAGAAAGAAAGAAAGAAAGAAAGAAAGAAAGAAAAAAAAGAAAGAAAGAGAGAGAAAGAAATTATAGAAGACAGGCTGGGATGGGGAGATGGTTCAGTTGGTAAAGAGCTTGCTGTGCAGATATGAGGACCTGCGTTTGTTTGTAAACAAACAAAAAAAAAAAAAGAAAAGAAAAAAAAAGGCAAGGCGTGGTGGTGCGCCTTGTAACCCTAATGCTTGTGAGCTACAGGTTGGTTAAAGACTCTCTACCCTTGCCCTCCCAAACAAGGCAGACAGTATCTAAAGAACATGTTGACAAACAAAACTGACTTCTGGTCTACACACACACACACACACACACACACACACACACACAGACACGCACACACACGCACGCGCACACACACACACACACACACACACACACCATGCACGCATGCACACACAGCAGGGAGTCTTCATTCTCTGTCCCCCAGTGGATGTGGACATGTGAAACATCTACTCTGAAGACTGTAAAAGGAGGATGTAATCCTCAAGGGTTCAGTCTTTCTTGCATCTTGACAGCAGGCAAGTCAGCTTTAACCCTTCTCTCACCTTCAAAAGCAGCCTCTGCAGCCTCTGGCCGCCTGCAGCCTCTGGCCGCCTGCAGCCAGTCCCTAAAGCCCAGATCTTTTTGCTTCTCGCCTGGACACTGCTTGCAATTCCAGTGAAGCTCCTTTCTAATCTCTCCTGCAGGATGAAGCCAGAGCATCCTTTTTTTTCCTGAAGTATCTTTGAGTGCAAAAGCCCCTTATTCCTGCCTGCTGCCCACCGGGAGTCTCCACTCTGACCTGCGGTTCTCCAGCTTCTGCCAGTCACTGTCCTTCCACACATCCTCTGCTCCAGCCCTGGGCTGCTCTTTCCATGGGGAACTCCTCTCAGCATCGATAGACTCTTTATGAATCTATCCACGCACACCCAGATCCAATGTTATTTCCTTGTAATAACCTTCCTAGTACGAGTGTGTGTATGCGTGTGCACGCAGGCCAGAGGTCAACTCTGTGCTGCTCCTTGGGAGCCACTGATCTTGTTTTTCTGAGACAGGGTCTCCCACTGGGACTGGCTCAATGTTAAGGCTAGGCTGGCCGGCCGGCAAGGCCCAGGGCTCGGCCTAGCTCTACCTTCCCAGAGCTTGGATCACAAGTGCATTTTTTTTTTTTTTTTTTTTTTTTCAAGACAGGGTCTCCCTGTAGCCCCAGCTGTCCTGGAACTCACTCTGTAGACCAGGCTGGCCTTGAACTCACAAAGATCCGCCTGCTTCTGCCTCCCAAGTGCTAGGATTAAAGGCGTGCGCCACCACGCCCGGCTCATGTTCAGCTTTTAACATGGGTGCTAGGACTCAAGTCCTAATGTTTGTGTGGCAAGCACTTTACTGACTGAACCAAGTCCTTCTTTGAGGGGTTGTCTCTCCTCCAGTGTCCTGGGATAAACAGCAATGTCACACTCAACTCTGTAGCATAGCTCCCTACAGAACTGCCTCTCAAGAGGTCCCAGCCTTACAGGGTCGCATCCGCCCGGCACAGGATGCAACCCCGATGGGGCCTAAAGATTCAGCTTGGGTCCATAGGCATTGCTCACCAGAACTTAATCAGCATCTGCTCAATAGCACTTTCATCCTAGCAAAACACAAGTTGGGAATCACATTAAATTGCTTCCATTCACTGACATTCCATGAGCCAAGTACTATATATTATCTCATTTAAGCCTTGAAAAAGCATAAAATTTAAGTATTTTATAATTTATAAAGAAAAAAAGAAACTTAAGTTTATATAGTTTGATACTTTGCCTACAGTCACACTTAGCTAAGAAGTGGTTCAGTTACAAATCCAATTCCGGCTTATTTGAGGCCAAGGTCTACAGTTTTCCATTACATCATGTTACCTCTGTGAAGGAAAAATCTATTGGCGCAAACCCTAAGCGGTCCCAGAGTTCATTTAGAAAAAAAAAAAAGTGACTTCAGGCTGCTTTATGCTGTTACCCATTTTTGAGCTGGTATGAGCTTGGCTATGGTTAGGCCTCGAGGGTTCAGGTGACTCCTGCAGTGGATGCACAGCAGGGACGACTGAGAGTCACTGATACCAACTAGGACCCAGTTCTACACTGTCTGGGTAACACGAGTGCCTGACTGGATTACTCAGACAAACACACAGTTCAGCTAGACACTCCCACACAGCCCTTCCCTTGTCACAGTGGGAAGGGGTTAGCTCCCGTAGGAAACAGCCTGCTGCTCCCTTGACTTCCAGGACTGTCCTGACCCTCCACCCGCATCTCACCCCATCCTGGGGTGCCTCACAGAGTAATCTCTGGGACAAAAGAACTCAGAACTAACTCCCGGAGCCTCCCGTGGCTCCTGGGACAGGCGGGGTCCAGGCTGCCAGCAGAGAGAACATGAACATGCATGTCAGTGGCCGGTACATGCTGCTGTTTGTATTCAAATTTATCCGGGGTGAAGTGCCTTTCGTGCCCTCTCTCTGACATGAAGTCCTGGATTATCTTATGCTTAGCCCTGCCCCATCTCTGGCCAGGAAAAGGCCACGTCAGTGGCCACAGAGGTCTCTTGGGAGCTGGAAATAACTGCACTTGCAGCCTCCACCCAGTTCCCTACATAGGACAGGAGCACATGTGAACTTTCTCTGTCAATAACAAGGGATAACTGGGAATGGTGGCTCATGCTTATGACCCCAGTGCTTGAGAGGCAGGAGGATAGCCTCGAGTTTGAAGGCAGCCTGGGCTACAGAGTGAGAGACCCTGCTTTACACAAAACAAAACAAAACAAAACAAAACAACAAGCCGAGCCTTTAATCCCAATACTCAGGAGGCAGAGGCAGAGGCAGGTGGATCTCTGTGAGTTAAAGACCAGCCTGATCTACATAGTGAATTCCAGGCTAGCTGGGGCTAAAGGGAGACTCTGTCTGAAAAAGACAGAAAAAGCAAAAACAAACCACGGGTGAAGAAAACCTGGAAGGCAGGTGACAGCTATGCCTGGAAGGCAGGTGACAGCTACGTCTGGAGGGCAGGTGACAGCTACGCCTGGAAGGCAGGTGACAGCTATGTCTGGGAGGCAGGTGACAGCTATGTCTGGGAGGCAGGTGATGACAGCTATGTCTGGAAGGCAGGTGATGACAGCTATGTCTGGAAGGCAGGTGACAGCTATGCCTGGAAGGCAGGTGACAGCTATGTCTGGAAGGCAGGTGACAGCTAGGTGTGGAAGGCAGGTGACAGCTATGTCTGGAAGGCAGGTGACAGGTACATCTGGAAGGCAGGTGACAGCTACGTCTGGAAGGCAGGTGACAGCTATGTCTGGAAGGCAGGTGACAGCTATGTTTGTGGTACGGGGAGGAGCAGGGGAAATGGACACTCAGCTAGGGTACAAATCAAAGAGCCTGGCAGGCTTCCCTGGACGATGTAGCTACCAGTGTGGAAGGGGATGGCAGGCTGTGGAGAGCAGCGCCTGTGCCCACCTGAGGGGGGGTGCCGGCCGTGAGCTGGAGCTTCTGCTGCAGCAGTGCGCTCAGCATCTGGTTCTGCCGCTCCAAGTCGAACACGCGCTTCTTCAACTTGATGCACTCCTCCCGCAGGTCCTAGCCACCCGGGATGTGGACGAGGCAAAGGGAAGAGGCAGGAGACGACAGCAGAATGAGCACAGATCTTTCCATCCCAGCCTGCCGTCTGCAGCCATAGCCTCTTCTGCAGATAAGTTCTCTGAGGGTCACCACCACAATGGAAGGTACAGCCCATTCTCTGAAACGTCCCCATCCCTGATGCCAGCTCCCCCCTCCTAGAAATCCCACGTCCAACAAAAAAAGAGCCCACATAAGATAGGGAAGACACTGAGGTCAGAGTGGCCACTCTGTCAGAGTGCTCCACACTATCTGAGTAAACATTTTTTCATATTTTTAAAAATTTTTATTTATTTTCGTATGTGTATGAATGTACTGTCTGCATGTAGGTCTGTGCACCCATGTCGTGCAATGCCACGGAGGTCAGAAGAGGGTGTCGGATTCCCCTGGAACTGGAGTCAAAGACAGTTCTCAGCCGCCATGTGGGTGCTGGGGATCGAACCCGGGTCCTCTGCAAGAGCAGTTGGTGCTCTTAACCGCTAGGCCGTCTCTCCAGCCCGTATCTAAGTAAACATCTTAAAGCCACTTCTGCTCACACCATCAATGCTACTTTGAGGGCCATCACAACCTACAGAACTCAGGATTTAAGTCCATATCAAAGTTCCTGTGGTTCAGAGACCTGGCCTCATCTACCCATCTCTGTTTCCAGGTAGGAAAAAAATGGACCTGCTCTAAAGACAGCGAAGGGCCAAGTGGAGTGCCAGTCAACAGCCAGCTCCTCCAAGCCCCTGCTCTAGTGTAGCAAAGGCCTAGCTGCGGATGTGCAGTCCCAGGGTCCTCCTGGCCACACACACACACACACACACACACACACACACACACACACACACACACACACACACACACGCACCCTGGGTCTACCTCAGGGCAGCTGCGTAGGAGTATAAGAATGCTTCCTGAGCCCACTCACCTTCTGGTTCAGCAGTGCCTGCACCACGTGGTTGGCAACCTGGAGACAGAAAGCCGGGGCTGAGCTGACCAGCTGTGTCTGCCCATCTGCGTCCCCAGCCCAGCCCTACAGCAGACCCCACAGACCTCATCCAGACAGCGCTCGTAAGTCTCCCTCTGGTTCTCGTTGGCCTGGGCAAGTGCTGAGTTCTCTGCCTGCAGGAGTGAGGAGGCAGGGGAAAGCTTGGGGGCCCATTCTTCCCCTGCGGGAAAGGGAGGCCAAGAGTTCCCTAGCTGCAACCCACAAGCGGAGGCTTGCAGAGAGGACCAAGGATGCAGGAGGGTGGCGCTGAGATGGGGTGGAGACCCACCTCCGTCAGTGACGGGGCCTGGGAAGCCACAGTGGCCAGCAGGAGCTGAGTGACAGGTGCCGAATGGAACCCTTAATTTCCCCAGGAGGTGGGCACAGGAGTCAAGAGGAAGATGAAGTTTTCAAAATGCGGCAAGGGGCTGGGCTTTTTAGTTGTTACCCCGAGTCTTTAACAGCCGAGCTATCCCTCCAGCCCAATCCTAGCTACTTGAAAGGCTGAGGCAGGAGGATGACAAGGTCAAGGCCCTGTCCCAAAGGGCTGGGGACATAGCTTAGTGCCTGATATATGAAGGTCCTGGATTCAATTCCCAGTACCATTAATTAACCAATCAAACAAACAAACAACAAACCCCCAAGCTCAGCCAGGCACAGTGTTACATACTTACAATCTTAGTACTCAACAGATCAGGCAGAAGGACAGGAATTCATGGCCACCCTGAACTACATAGTGAGACCCTATCTCAAAAACCAGAACAGGCCAGTGTGGTGGCCCATGCCTTTAATCCCAGCACTTGGAAGGCAGAGGCAGGCGGATCTCTGAGTTCAAGGTCAGCCTGGTCTATGAAGTGAGTTCCAGGACAGCTGGGGCTACAGGGGAACCGTGTCTTGAAAAGACCTCCTCCAGGCCGGGCGTGGTGGCGCACGCCTTTAATCCTAGCACTTGGGAGGCAGAGGCAGGCGGATCTTTGTGAGTTCAAGGCCAGCCTGGTCTACAGAGTGAGTTCCAGGACAGCTGGAGCTACAGGGAGACCCTGTCTCAAAAAGACAAAAA
>VZQC01005766.1:5232002-5247527 GCA_009823505.1 Rhizomys pruinosus | reverse complement strand
GTCTAGATTTGTTAAAAATAAATAAATAAATACAATAAAAAAAATAAATTAAAAAAAAAAAAAAAAGAAGAGGGGGTCCCGGGACTGGAGAGATAGCCTAGCGGTTAAGAGCACCGACGCTCTTGCAGCGGACCCGGGTTCGATCC
The DNA here is from genome assembly GCA_009823505.1 of Rhizomys pruinosus. Lineage (NCBI taxonomy): Eukaryota > Metazoa > Chordata > Mammalia > Rodentia > Spalacidae > Rhizomys > Rhizomys pruinosus. The sequence continues at coordinate 5,247,381 of VZQC01005766.1, read as the reverse complement.
CCAGCACCCACATGGCGGCTAAGAACCATCTGAAACTCCAATTCCAGGAGAATTCCAGTTCCAGGGGAAACCGAGAACCTCTTCTGACCTCCACGGCATTGCACGACACAGGTACACAGACCTGCATGCAGACAGTACATTCATACACATACAAAGATAAAAAAAAAAAAATTTAAAAAAAAAAGAGGGGGTCCCTTGGTACCTGAACCTCACTCCTGTTCTCCACATCGAGGTAGAATGCTGCTTCTCTTACCCCCACCCACTATAACCAGCATGCACAGCCCCAAGCCCCTCACCAGTCTGCCTCTCACCCAGGCTGGCACGTTCACTTCCGAAGCCAGAACAGTCACCTTACCTGTGGAGAAACAAGGACGAAACATCAGTCATGGACTCCATAAGTATTTACTGGGTCCTGCCAGGTAAGGGGCATATTGGTGAGAGCTGAAAGGCCTTTTCACTTCACTTTCAAAGCTTTTCTACTCTAATGGATGAGGCAGACATTAGGCATGAGAGAGCGCTGATACCTGACAACAGGTGGAGGTCTCTGTGAAGCCTAGATGAAATCCTGGGATGGAAAAAGCACTCAGGGTACAGGAAAGAGAAAGTGCAGTGCACGGTCCCCAGGTTTCAGCCAGAAGTCATTTGACTCACAGGTGAAACTATCCTACGTGGTGTCTTTTTGAGACAGGGTCTCCCTTTTAGTCCCAGCTGGCCTGGAGCTCCCTCTGTAGACCAGGTTGGCCTTGAACTCACAGCCTCCAGACTGCTGGGATTAAAGGCATGTGCCACCACACCTGGCTAATCTTAACACTCTTAGTCTTTAATACTCACAATCATAAAAGGAAACAAATGCTATTACTAACACATATTTTAGATGAATAAACTGAAGAACAGTCACACAGTTGTACACTTGAAGTATCCTGTGTGCTGTGTACTGCTGGAACTTTCTGCACCACTGCATCTGATTTCTCTAACAAGCTTGGCAGAGGTTTTAATGCCCTGGGTGAAGAAATGAGGCTCTCAGGGCAAAGGATCTGCCCAGATCACATGGCTGGTTCACATAGCATGCTAGACAGACATGGATGTCCTTCCTTTATGTTCTCATGGTACACATCCAGATTTTACTGTCAGCTCTATAGAACTTACATGCAAGCTCTGCCCAGCCTGGTAGGCAGAGCCTGGTGTATAGACTCCTGAAGCTTTGCAGTTGGATGGGTTTGGGTTGCAATCCTGACTCCAGAGAATTGCTTTCCTGGCTTGTGAAATGGAGGTAAGGCTACTCAGTACAAAGGGCAGATGGAGGACAAAATGAGATAATGGATGCAGTGTCCAGCATGAACTCATTGGGAAATTTTGGTATTACCACATGCTGCTTTAGACGGTAAAAAGGCTGGAGTTCTCAGGGTGTGCTGTGACCCTTGGCTCATACACAGGTGACTCTGCCCCAGACCCCCAACACTGGGGTCTTAGCTTCAGGGCATCTGCAGATCTTACATGCTGTCTCGCCTGGCCTGTTCCACCCTCTGAGGCCCCCTCTTTAGGTCTCCTCCAGCTTGCCAGCACAAGGCTAGTCCAGTCTTCACTAGAAAGGAGTTAGCTAGAGGTCCTGAGGTGGGGAGGTGTGGGGGTGTAATCAGCAAAGAACAGAAGTTTCTCCAACTTTCCTGTTGGGTGGGGGCAATGCAGAGGACCAAACCCAATGCCTCAAGCATGCCAGGCAAGCAACCTGTTGCTGATATAAGCCCAGGCACAAGAAGCCTTCCTTCTGCCAGGCGTGGTGGCGCACGCCTTTAATCCTAGCACTTGGGAGGCAGAGGCAGGCGGATCTTTGTGAGTTCAAGGCCAGCCTGGTCTACAGAGTGTGTTCCAGGACAGCTGGGGCTACAGGGAGACCCTGTCTTGAAAAGACAAAAAAAAAAAAAAAGCCTTCCTCCTGAATTAGATGTATGTATTCCATAGTGGGACGCTTTGGGGGAAAACAGACAAGGAAGAACTATACAATATATTTTAACATTCCACAAAAATTTAAAGTCCTTGTACTACCTCTGACTCAAGAGGGATGAAATGATTTGCACTTTGAAAGCCTGTTAAACATAGCCTCTGGGCACTGGAAGAATAAAAGATGAAAAAAAAATTTTAAGTCCTGCCAGGCGTGGTAGCATAAGCCTTTAATCCTAGCACTCGGGAGGCAGAGGCAAGCGGATCCTTGTGAGTTCAAGGCCAGCCTGGTCTACAGAGTGAGTTCCAGGACAGCTGGGGCTACAGGTCTGTTTCAAACAGACCAAAAAAAAAAGTCCTTTGTACTTGAACTCACAGAGATCCCCCTGCCTCTGCCTCCCAAGAGCTAGGATTAAAGGCATGTGCCACCATGCCTGGCTTAAATTATGTGTATATACGTAAATGCAAATGAATACTTGATGTGGGTGCTGAGAACGGAATTCAGTCTTCTGCAAGAGCAGCATGTGTATTTATTTATTTATTTTATTTAGGGTTTTTTTTTTTTTTTTGTCATTTCAAGACAGGGTCTCCCTGTAGCCCCAGCTGTCCTGGAACTCACTCTGTAGACCAGGCGGGCCTTGAACTCACAAGGATCCGCTTGCCTCTGCTTCCCAAGTGCTAGGATTAAAGGTGTGTGCCTGGCTCTCTCTAGCCCCTTAACATTGTGAAATAAATTGAATATAACTTGGTTTGCCTACAATATTTTTTGTCTTTTTGAACAGGGTCTCCCTGTAGCCCCAGCTGTCCTTGAACTCGCTCCGTAGAGCAGGCTGGCCTTGAACTCACAAAGATCCGCCTGCCTTTGCCTCCCAAGTGCTAGGATTAAAGGCGTGCGCCACCACGCCCGGCTAGGGTGTCTTTTCCTAAAACAATACAGAAGCAGCCCAGTCAAGAGAGAGCCCCAGAATATGAGGTCTCTGTGGATTGTGGACATTTTTGTACACAGTGGTTTTCTGTGCTGTGGTTGGTAGAGACCCAGCACCCGCCCCCAAAGTCAACAACTGCCTCTCTCCAAATCTGAGTCTCTACAGATCCCAGGGCACGGGCTAAAGGCCACAAGGAGGCTTCCAGTTTCCAAGCCTCCAAAGGGCAAACTTCTCCCCTCCAGAAGTGCTGCCTGAAGGAAGACTGAGTCACTCCTACCATAGGACAAGTGCTGTGCCCTCCCACCAGAGGTCTGGGCCGGCTCAGAATGGAGTTTTCAGGGCTTCCACAGCAGAGAGCCGGAAGCTGTCAGCCTACAACTGGGGTGGAGCCACAGGAAAAGCCCAGCATTTAAACCTGGTAGAGAGAAGCACATGTCTATGCTATGTGTGGAGCCAGGATATGAGGTGAGAGTTTGTGTGTGTGCATGCCTGCTGGGCTGGAGTGAAGTGTTTTTTTTTTAAGATTTTTAAATTTTATTTATTCTTTATGTGTATGAATGTACTGTCTGCATGTAGGTTTGTACACCTGTGTTGTGCAATGCCACAGGTCAGAAGAGGGTGTTGGATTCCCCTGGAACTGGAGTTAAAGAGGGTTCTCAGCCACCATGTGGGTGCTGGGGATCAAACCTGGGTCCTCTGCAAGAGCAGTAGGCGCTCTTAACCGCTAGGTCATCTCTCCAGCCCTGGAATGAAGATTTCTTTTTTTGTTTTTAATTTTATTTATTTATTTATTTATTTATTTATTTATTTATTTATTTATGTGTATGAATGTGTTGTCTGCATGTAGGTTTGTGTGCCCGTGTTGTGCAATGCCTCAGAGGTCAGAAGAGGGTGTTGGATTCCCCTGGAACTGGAGTTCTCCTGGAATTGGAGTTACGGACGTTTCTCAGCCACCATGTGGGTGCTGGGGATCGAACCTGGGTCCTCTGCAAGAGCAGTCGGTACTCTTAACCACTAGGCCATCTCTCTAGCCCTGGAATAAAGATTTCTAAAAGAAGCTGGTTGTGCTAGCACAAGCTTATAGACCTTGGGAGGTTTAGGTTGGAGGATCAACTTCAGAGATAGCCTGGGCTACATATTTATATACTAGTCAATTTTTTTGTCCTTTTAAAAAGTTTATTTATTTATCTATTTATTTTTGTGTACGAATGTACTGTCTGCATGTAGGTTTGTTCACCCATGTCGTGCAATGTCACGGAGGTCAGAAGAGGGTGTCGGATTCCCCTGGAACTGGAGTTCTCCTGGAATTGGAGTTATAGACGGTTCTCAGCCACCATGTGGGTGCTGGGGATCGAACCCAGGTCCTCTGCAAGAACAGTCGGCTCTCTTAACCGCTAGGCCATCTCTCCAGCCCTTTTTTTGTCATTTTGAGACAGGGTCTCCCTTTAGTCCCAGCTGGCCTGGAGCTCACTATGTAGACCAGGCGGACCTTGAACTCACAGAGATCACCTACCTCTAGGATTAAAGACGTGTGCCACCACACCTGGCACTACTACTCATTTATTTTTAAACAATTTTTTTAAAAATTAAAAAGATTATTATTTCTTCTTCTTCTTCTTCTTCTTCTTCTTCTTCTTCTTCTTCTTCTTCTTCTTCTTCTTCTTCTTCTTCGGTCTTAATATTTGGTGTTTTAGGAACAGGGTATTCGTGTAGCCCCCAGTCCTGGAACTCACTATATAGACCAGGCTGGCCTTGAACTCACAAAGATCTGACTGCCTCTGCTGGGATTAAAAGTTTTGCACCACCACACCCGGCCTAAAAAAATTTCTTAAAAGAAACGCCCTATAGTGTTGGGCCTCTGGGAATATCAGGGTGCACAGTGACACTGTCACCTCCAGCTCCAAGCCAAACATCAACAGGAACTTGACTCTTTGGACTATGGCTTTTCTGACTAACTCTTAGGGGACAAAGCCAGCATAAGTCATTTCCCCCAAAGGTGGTATATATGTGGGTTGTTACTGCCCCCCAGAGGTGGTGTATATGTGGGTTGTTACTGCCCCCCAGAGGTGGTGTATATGTGGGTTGTTACTGCCCCCCAGAGGTGGTGTATATGTGGGTTGTTACTGCCCCCTCCAGGGGTGGGGTATATCTGGGTTGTTACTGCCCCCCAGGGTGGTGTATATGTGGGTTGTTACTGCCCCCCAGGGTGGTGTATATGTGGGTTGTTACTGCCCCCAGGGGTGGTGTATATGTGGGTTGTTACTGCCCCCAGGGGTGGTGTATATGTGGGTTGTCACTGCCCCCAGAGGTGGTGTATATGTGGGTTGTCACTGCCCCCAAGGGTGGTGTATATGTGGGTTGTCACTGCCCCCAGGGGTGGTGTATATGTGGGTTGTCACTGTCCCCCAGGGGTGGTGTATATGTGGGTTGTCACTGCCCCCAGGGGTGGTGTATATGTGGGTTGTTACTGCCCCCAGGGGTGGTGTATATGTGGGTTGTTACTGCCCCCAGGGGTGGTGTATATGTGGGTTGTTACTGCCCCCAGAGGTGGTGTATATGTGGGTTGTCACTGCCCCCCAGGGTGGTGTATATGTGGGTTGTCACTGCCCCCAGGGGCGGTGTATATGTGGGTTGTCACTGTCCCCCAGGGGTGGTGTATATGTGGGTTGTTACTGCCCCCAGAGGTGGTGTATATGTGGGTTGTTACTGCCCCCAGGGGTGGTGTATATGTGGGTTGTTACTGCCCCCAGGGGTGGTGTATATGTGGGTTGTCACTGCCCCCAGGGGTGGTGTATATGTGGGTTGTCACTGCCCCCAAGGGGTGGTGTATATGTGGGTTGTCACTGCCCCCAGGGGTGGTGTATATGTGGGTTGTCACTGCCCCCCAGAGGTGGTGTATATGTGGGTTGTCACTGCCCCCAGGGGTGGTGTATATGTGGGTTGTCACTGCCCCCCAGGGGTGGTGTATATGTGGGTTGTCACTGCCCCCAGGGGTGGTGTATATGTGGGTTGTCACTGCCCCCAGGGGTGGTGTATATGTGGGTTGTCACTGCCCCCCAGGGGCCAAGCACTCTCTTCTCCCTCAGGGTCCTCGGCTTCTGTGCTCAATTCCACCAGTTGCTGGGGAAGAGGCAGGCCTGTGTCTCAGGGAGGCCCTGGTTTCAAACATTCCTCCATATGGTTCCACAGCTCATCAGAGTTGTTGGAACAGGCATTCTCCATGCCAATCAGGCTGGGCTGGAGAACTCGTGAATGGCTTCTTCCACAAGAATTGCCAATGAAGAAGCCCTTCCTTCCACCAAGGCCTGATTCAAAGGGAGGTGACCTCGGTGGGGAGGGGAGGAAGGAAATGAAGGCAGAGTGCTCTCAGGCGGCCCTGTGGAGGGCATGGGGTGGGGTGGGGAGAGGGGAAAACTTGCCTAGAAGTGTCTGGGTTGGCCAGGTATAATGGGTCACACCCGTAATCCCAGCATCTGGGAGCCTGAGGCAAGAGGACTGCGGACAGTCTGAGGTTAGCCTGTCAGCCTGGACTACAAAGTGAGATCCTGTCTCCAAAAAGCAGCAACCACAAAAATCAGAAATAAATAAAATGAAAAAAATTGTAATTTTAAAGCTGGGTATGGTGGCTCATGCTTATTAACCCTAGCTCAGCTCGAGGGAGGTAGAGGCAGGAGGGTCAGATCAGACACAGCACCACAAACACAAAGAAACCAAGTGCCTGGGAGGCATGGGAACGTTGCTGAGCAACGGACTGATGGCCACCTCTTTGACCTAGTCAGTCATGGAACTCATCCTCAAATCCCACAAACCTTAGGCTTCATGCATGCTGAGTATTGATCCCCCTCAGCCCTGCCTCGCCCTTTACAGCTAGAGCCTAGGAGGGGCAGAAGTTTCTGGACCTCAAAAGAGATCTCCCGGGCTGGAGAGATGGCCTAGCGGTTAAGAGCGCCGACTGCTCTTACAGAGGACCCGGGTTCAATCCCCAGCACCCACATGGCCGAGAACCGTCTGAAACTCCAATTCCAGAACTCCAGTTCCAGGGGAATCCGACACCCTCTTCTGACCTCCGCGGCATTGTACGACACGGGTGCACACACTTGCATGCAGACAGTACATTCATACAAATAAAAAAAATAAAATAAAAAAAAATTTAAAAAAAAAAAAAAAAGAGATCTCCCTCCATGCTGGCATTTTGTCAGCCAAGGAAAGGAAAGGGTCTGTGTCCCCACCCGTCTCCATCTAGGGCCCAGAATGGGGCCTGCAAGCCTGGTCTCCTTCTCTCCTTACCAGGGCCATCAGCCAAGGCCTTCTGGCCCTGAGGGGCCCCTCACTCCCCAGCTGTTCCCCATAGTCCTCCAGGGAGAAGAGTCAGGGGCAGGGGGTGGGGAGGGAGGGCAGCTGCAGGAAAGCAGAGATAGGGGAAGCTTACTTAAATCACAGAACCATCCAGAACACCAACCGGCAATACCAAGTCCATTCCCTTGGCCCCACTGCCAGCTGCTTTCTGGAATCCCAGCCTGTCACACCCGGGAGTCCACTTGTAAACAGCAACTTTTGTATCCACAGTGAACATTTCTTTCAGCCAAGAGCAGCCCTGGGTCACGGTGGGTGTGGGCAGGGATATGAGGACAAGTCCTGAGAGTGGCCACCTAATCCCTGGCCCAAAGCACCGGTCAGCCCCAAGAATTCCAACTACACTTGCTCCCCCCCACCTCGGGAAAGGGCGGGCGGGAGCATCCTCTTCTCCCAACAACTGATGCAGACACATGGACTTCTGCAGTAATGCCCACTGCATCCTCCCTCCCCCTCCTCTTCACAGGCACTCGAAGAACCTATCCTGCTGATACAGGTTCTTTCAAACCCAATTAAAAGCAGAACTAGATCTTACCCTTCCAGGAAGGGCAAGAGGCAGTATGCTGTTAGTCCCCTAAAGACTTCTAGACTTCAACATTCCTATCTCAGCTTCCAGAGCCCCCTGGTTCCCTGTCCAAAGCATAACCCAACAACAAAAATAGCAGCTGCTGGAGGTGGGGAGAGGGAAGGGGTTACTACACAATGCGGTTATTTATAGGACCACACACCAGGGGCTCTGCAGCCGAGCAGCCTAGGCCCCATTCCCAAAAGGCAGGCCAGGAGCCAGCCCAGCTCAGCTACGGGGATGGGAAAAGCCACCGAACAGAAGGCAGAGGTACACAGTCTAGCCTAGCGCCGAGATTGGTTGCTGTGTGACTTTAGACAAACCAATCTCTCAGGAACAAGGTTCATACTACACAGAGATTATTCTAGAATAGTGACTCTCAAAGAGTGGCCTGGGGACCCTATTGTCTGGTCAGGTGGCCCACCATGTCAGAACTGTTTTCATGGTAATAAGACACCATCTATATGCCTTAATTACTCTCCTCTCTTGAATGTGTATAGTGGCATTTTCCAAAGATGACGTTACCCAAGGTCACACACACCACACTGCTGCAGAAGCAGATATGGGACTACCTCCTAAGCCAGACAGGAGAGATTTGCAAAAATTGAGAACAATGACATTCTCCCCCTTTTCATTCTGGCATTGTTGTTCATAAAATATGTTAATGTTGGGGCTGGAGAGATGGCTCAGCAGTTAAGAGCACCCACTGCTCTAGCAGAGGACCTGGGTTCGAGTCCCAGCACCCACATGGCAGCTGAGAACCGTCTTTAAGCCAGGTATGGTGGTGTAGGCAGAGGCAGGTGGATCTCTGTTCAAGGCCAGCCTGGTCTACAGAGTAAGTTCCAGGCCAGCTGGGGCTATAGGGAGACCCTGTCTCAACAAACAAACAAACAAACAAACAAACAAACAAACACATATGGTAACGTGTAATGGGTTTGCTATTCTTTGGAAATTTTTATTTACGTGTGTGGGGGAGTGCACATGTGTATATGTACGTGTGCTCTCCCTGTGGGGCACAATTGGAGGTCAGAAAACAACTTTTTTTTTTGTCCAGCTGTCCTGGAACTCACTATGTAGACCAGGCTGACCTTGAACTCACACAGATCCACCTGGCTCTGCCTCCTGAGTGCTGGTATTACAGTCATGCCCACACCTGGCTCAAGAAAACAACTTTTAAAGTTAGTTCTGGGGCTGGAAAGATGGTTCAGCCAAGAGTGCCAGTTGCTCTTGAAATCCAATGTTCTCTTCTGACTCCGTGGGCATTGCATGACATGTGTGCACTTACACACATGCAGGCAATACATTCCTACACATAAAAATGAATAAATTTTTTTAAATTTTATTTTTTTCTATGTGTATGAATGTACTGTCTCTCTGCATGTAGGTTTGTGCACCCGTGTCGTGCAATGCCGAGGAGGTCAGAAGAGGGTGTCAGATTCCCCTGGAACTAGAGTTCTCCTGGAATTGGAGTTACAGACGGTTCTCAGCCGCCATGTGGGTGCTGGGGATCGAACCCAGGTCCTCTGCAAGAGTGGTAGGCGCTCTTAACCACTAGGCCATCCCTCCAGCCCCATAAATAAAATATTTTAAAATAAGAAGAGTCAGGGCTGGAGAGATGGCCTAGCGGGTAAGAGCGCCGACCGCTCTTACAGAGGACCCGGGTTCAATCCCCAGCACCCACATGGCGGCCGAAAACTGTCTGAAACTCCAATTCCAGGAGAACTCCAGTTCCAGGGGATTCCGACACCCTCTTCTGACCTCCGTGGCATTGCACGACACGGGTGCACAAACCTGCATGCAGACAGTACATTCATTCATACACATACAGAAATAAATAAAAATTAAAAAAAAAAAAAATAAGAGTCAGCTCTCTCCTTTCACCATTTGGGTGCTGGGACTCAAACCCAGGTCCTATGCAAGAGCAGTCAGTGCTTTTAACCACTGAGCCATCTCTCCAGCCCTGGGGGCTTTAATTTTAAGAGCCAAGAGGGGCTCTCTGTTCTATTGCTTCCTGACTGCCGGGAGGTGAGCAAACTGACACCTGTTTCTACCACCATGTTTTTATCTTGCCACAGGCCTAAAATCAATGGTTACCTGTGGACTGAAACCTTTGAAAACACAGACTAAAACACCACACTCAAAAAAAAAAAAAGCAGGTGCGGTGGCTCACACCTTTAATCCCAGCACTTGGGATGGGAGGCCAGTGGATTTCTGTGATTTCAAGGCCGGCCTGGTCTACATAGTGAGTTCCAGACCAGCCAGGGCTACATAGTGAGAACCTACCCTGTCTCAAAAAAAACTACAGTAAAGCATCCTCCCTACCTACTCAGCTACCTCCTCACCTACCTTGAGCCGGGAGCTGCTTCTTTTTTTTTTTATGTGTATGAGTGTACTATCTGCATGTAGGTTTGTGCAACCACGTGATTGTGCAACTGCCGCGAGAACTTCAGAAGAGGGATGTCGATTACCCCTAGGGAACTGATTACTACGCTGGCTTATTGGAGTTTCAGACCCGCGTTTCGCAGCCGCCGATGTGGGTCAGCTGAGGGACTCGAAACGCACACGGGCTCCTCCGTAAGAGCCGGTCGGCGCTCAACTTAACCGCTAGTAGGCCATACTTACATTCTTACTCTAAGCCCGGATACTGCTGGCTTTTCCACTGCAGAACTAAAAACGCCACAAGGACCAGTATACAATATCATTATTTTATTTTTATTCATTATACCTCAATTACCAGTTCCTGATAATATGTCTCTCAATAACAATATCTACCTCTACTGAAGCGAATTTACTGAACTTGATCACTCCTGAGCTGGAGAACGGGTCCATGAACCCACGAGTCGAGCCACCAAAGGGTTGAACAATGGAACCTGAAAAATGCCATCTTTTTGGGCTAAGGCCGCCTGAACTGAAGCGACGTACATTTGATTCAACCTTCTTAAAGGGATGCCACAGTTTAGGCCCAGTGCCAAATCCTACGTTAACGAGCTCTTAAAAGCAACCTTGTGACTCTGACTTTCTCACTGTCTGATTAATAGCAGAGATCTCCTCGGGAGGTAGCTTGTATTGTTTTTCTGTATATTCTCTTGAGTTTGATTATTACATGTCCCAACTGCTGCTTCATTGTAAGTTACAAGGAGCAGACTCGAGAGCTCTTTCTCTCAGTTCCAAACTCGTCATGTCTTTATGTAATCGACAGTCCCGTGAAGCCTCTTTGTTTCCAGTACGAGACATCACCCGTCTTGGGTGTTAAGCATCCTCATGGTTGTCACAGGTGGCTATAGTGGCTCTTTGTAAAACTACTACAAAGATCGAGGCGCTTAGCTCTCAATTCTCCACTCCTCTCTCACATCTCCCAAGTGTTTAGGAATAAAGGCATGCACCCACCAATGGCAGACCGCCACCAAACACCTCTATGTCCTCTAATCATCGAGGCATACTAGTCTATGACTTGTAAAAAATGAGATGCTTAGAGAATAAGGTTCTGTGATAAAAGCCCCAAAAAATTTATATATATCGCCTCGAACTCTCATGTCATAAGACAACGACGCGCGTAAGTGGTTCCGAAATAAAAAAAATATAAAAATAAAAATGATAGAGTGTTGGAAGAACAAAAAACGAAGCAACAATCCCCTCCCACAATACTAAGGACAACAGAACTTGACCTACAACGAAGCTTAATTATGTACAATAACCAAATTCCAGGTGCACAGGCGATGATAGTGCAGTTGGCATATTTTTATTCTCTCTACTTTCCTGCCATCCCACAACTCTCGTTCTTTAGTGCATTTGTTCAAGAATAATCAAAATATTTCCGAATATACTATGGACTAATACTCTACTCTGGTGTTGATGTGTCTATGATTTTGCTGGTAGAAAATGGATAATGGCTGCGCTAACTGTTCTCGAACTCAGCGCAGATGCTGGCCCTGCATGAGGGGAACTCCCTCCTATACTCCTTCTAGCCTCGTTCGCCTACTATGTCCCCACCCTCAACCTTGCTGAACTTTAGTTTCTTAAAGGCTCACTGACACAAGAATTATACTAGCTAGTACACACTGTGTTCGTCTTAGATATCAGTCTACATGCACTTTACCATATTTAGTCTGCCATCAATAGAGAAAAAGTTTAAATAACCTCAGATGTATGGTGCTCTCTGCTGGGCCCCAGACCTATATAAGCGCTCAGAGTGCTTTAAACGAAAATGCGGAAGAGTGAGGGTCGACGCAGTGTATTATAGAGCACTGGCTGCTCTGCAGGAGAAACCAGATTTGATAGCACTCACATGGCAGACGCTAGACAACTATAATCTCTATAACTCGCCAAGTTACGAGCCAGGAAGGATTATACAACGACTTTTTGTTGAGGTGCTACATCTGTGTGTCGGCATAAGCATAAGGACAGCCTGATACGAAATTAAACTTAGCAAAGTGTTGAGCGACTTGTCTTCTCACACAACGATAAGCAGAAGGAACACACATCATTGTAACAATTTATTAACAAAAATATAAACGTCATAAATAAATATTTTAAACGGGGCAAAACATGTGAGAGCGTACCTAGCAGTGCCTCGCAAGATTTTCTTGTTTGCGCTTATCTCGTTAGCGGTGTTAGAAGAGTGAGTAGTCCCCACGCTTTACATATGCCTTCTCGTTAGTCCATCTTAATACTCAGGAAGGCAAGTCTTCAGAGAATATTGAGTCGCAGCCATGCTAGGCCAGTTATGTAGGTGCAGGTCCCTACAATCCCAGCTTACCGTAGGTGCTGAGGAATGTCTGGATCCCAAAGTTTCCAAGGCCCAGGTTATAAGAGCAAGTTTAAGTGACACCCTCAAAGAAAGAAAAGGAGCCATGCCCGCAGGCAGAGGAACCATCAATTATGTAAGAGCTATATAGCAAGAGACTATGCGCAGACGAGAATGAAAGTACAACGCGGAACAGTTATACCAGAGCAGAAGGAAAATACGGACGAGCCAGCGCATGCAGTATACTGGAATGAACACTGAGGACCGGCGCGCCGAGGGAGGGAGGAGGAAGAGAAAGAATACGTAACACAAGATTGCGCCGAATCCATAAATGCTTCGGGTGCTTTGTGAGCACAAGCTCCGAAAATCAGACCAGGCCATCTCGGTACTCATACAAAAAGATATCTACACTTCTGCGGGGAATAAATGACACTGAATAAATACACTGAATGGCTTAGTTTTTCCCATCTGAGGCAAATACAAAGTCCAATAAACAATTCTAAGATATGTAAGAAACAATTGCACACCTAAAAACATTGCAACGGACATACCTGTAAAAAACAAGTTTTAAAGTTATTATTCTAGGAAATTGCTCCTATATATTCTCGCCGTCTTGCAGCCACGTCAATTAGCCCACGCTTCTATGTTCAGCATCTACTAGCCGGGTATTATGCTGTCTCATTGCTGACAGTTAATCGGCTTCTGAGACAACGCTGGACTCAAACAATCACCTAGTCAAATTTCCCTTTGAACCATTTACGTTTCCCACTTTTATGCCCCCGGTTACTCACTATGATAGTAGATGTGCTGCATCCAAGGCTCCAAACCGGGTGATCCTATGAAGTTCCAACCGAGCCCATCTCATACACTATATTTAGAGCCACCTCCCATAAAAACCCGACATTTTCGTTACTCTGTACCTACCATAATAGATAGTGCTGCCTTGAGGAGCGGGGAGATAGATTTATTCTTAACGTACCAGCAACTAGCTCACAGTCCTGTATTCAAAAAAGCCTGTCGTAAATGCCGAAAACGCAATAACGTATAGAGGTCCACTTGCAGAGCAATCTCAAGCTCAACTGCGCTCCTGTTTGGTGTTGTTTATTTTTTTTTTTACTAGACGTGGTAATGGACAGGGGACAGCGTTCGTCCCTGATGTTCTGTTGACCAATCAGNAGTACCAATACCCCTTACATGGTAAACCATTCTTTAACCATTTTTTTTTTTATGTGTGGTATGCTGACATTGTACAGATTACATGAGGCAAACTCTTCAGAAACTAAACGCTCGAAGAGAAAACGCTGTGAAGTTTGGGGAGAAAATCCCAATCCCAATGACTGGAGGAGAGGGGATGGCTGGCCTGTTGGGCTGAAAAATGTTGGCAACACATGTTGGTTCAGTGCTGTTATTCAGGTATGTTTTTTGTTTGTTTGTGTGTTTGTTTGTTTTGTCTTTTTGAGACAGGGTCTCCCTGTAGCTCTGGCTGTCCTGGAACTCACTCTGTAGACCAGGCAGGCCTTGAACTCACAAAGATCCGCCTGCCTCTGCCTCCCAAGTGCTAGGATTAAAGGCATGCACCACCACGCCCAGCCTCAGGTACCTTTCTTAAAAAATAGTCTGAAAGTTTTCCAATATTTCCCCCTTCAAAGCCAAGTTTCAGAAAAAAAAAAAAAAAAAAGGAAAAACAAAAAACAAAACAACCCCTCCCAAATAAAGACGAAACGAACTAACAACAAATTCAGGCCGTCTTCTCATCCCCACCTCACCTTCGTCTTCTGGAGGAACAGTAACTACCATAATGCTAAACCCAGTGTTTTGCAGTCCTACTGCCCTCTCAGGCTCTGCCCTCTCCTGCCTTCTTCCTGAATTTACTTTTCTAAGCTTTTTAAAGTGTTCATATCCCATACAATCTGCTCATTTAAAGTGTATGTGCACGCTAGGGCGTGGTGCACTAATCTCCGCAATCCAGAGGAAGGCTAAAGTGGAAAGATTTCAAGGATAAGGACAGCCTGAGATAATTTAATGTTACCTTGTCTCAAAGAAAAAAAGAAACACTGTATTATAAAACACGCACATACAGGGCTGCAGATGGCCTAGCGGTTAAGAGTGCCGACTGCTCTTACAGAGGACCAGAGTTCAATCCCCAGCACCCACATGGCGGCCGAGAACCATCTATAACTCCAATTCCAGGAGAACTCCAGTTCCAGGGGAATCGACACCCTCTTCTGACCTCCGCAGCATTGCACGACACGGGTGTACAAACCTACATGCAGACAGTACATTCATACACAAAAAAATACATAAATAATAAATAAATTAAAAAAAAAACATGCACATACAATTCAGTGTTTTTTATGCTATTCTGAGACAAGTGGACTCATCACTAGTCAATTTTTGAACATTTTATTTCCCCTTTTTGCCCCTTTCCTTAAAAAGGTCCACCAGTCCACCCATCCCTATTGAACCACTAAACCATTTTCTATCTCTATAGATATCTCTAGTCTAGACATTTCACGTGAATGGGAACAAACCTAGGTCCCTTGCAAGAGCAACAAGTAATGGTTTGTTTTTGTTTTTTTTTTGTCGTTTTGAGACAGGGTCTCCCTGTAGCCCCAAACTGTCCTGGAATTCGCTCTGTAGACCAGGCTGGCCCTGAACTCACAAAGATCCGCCTGCCTCTGCCTCCCAAGTGCTAGGATTAAAGGCGTGCTCCACCACGCCCGGCTGACAGGAGACCATTATTATATGATCCCTGTCTTGAAAAGACAAAAAAAAAAAAAAGGTCTCTTGTGATTGATTCGTTTCACTGTGTACAATGTTTTTCACCAAAGTTGACCCTTTTTTTTTTTTTTT
>VZQC01005766.1:5210536-5231261 GCA_009823505.1 Rhizomys pruinosus | reverse complement strand
AAAAAAAAAAAAAAAAAAAAAAAAAAAGATATAGTACCATGCTATCACTTCTATATATTTCTTTAGCAGAACAATTTTTAGAAGATGAAATCAGAGAATTTATTCATATCCTGCCAGTTTTCCTACTGATGCTCTGTCCCAAGATCCAGTCCAGAATCTCGCATTGTAGGTTAGTCACCACATCATGACAACTCCCTAGATCTTGCCCCATTTTTCATGACCTGGGCACTTTTGAAGGGAGCTGGTCAGCATTTTGGAGAATTTCTTCCTAACTTGGTTTGTTTGATGATATTCCTGCTGATCTGGCTATGGTGGTGTTTGGGGAAGTAACACAGTCAGTACCTCTCTCAGTGTGTGGTCAGTCGGGGGAGCGGCAGCTGTTTAACCTGGATCTCTTGGCTGGGCAGCATCTACTTGTGAGTTTCTTTTCTGTAAAGTTGCTATTTGCCTGTTTTGTAGGGTATGCAGCCAGTGGTAGACTGCTTGCCTAGCATACGGAAGGCTTTGGATATAATCCCCAGCAACACACAATAAATACAACATTTAGAAACCTATATTTTCTTTTGCAATTAATGTTTTGGAAGACAACACTTTGGGATTATACAAGCTATGGTTTCCCTTCTGATTTTCACCTACTAATTTTAGGATTCACCAGTGGATCTTGCTTATGGCAATTACTATGGTCGTTCAATTTCTCTCATTCTTTTTTTTAATTTTTTTAAATTAATTTTATTTATTTCTGTATGTGTATGAATGTACTATCTGCATGCAAGTCTGTGCACCCGTGTCGTGCAATGCTGCGGAGGTCAGAAGAGGGTGTCGGATTCCCCTGGAACTGGAGTTCTCCTGGAATAGGAGTTACAGACGGTTCTCAGCCACCATGTGGGTGCTGGGGATCGAACCCGGGTCCTCTGCAAGAGCGGTCGGCGCTTTTAACTGCTAGGCCATCTCTCCAGCCCAATTTCTCTCATTCTTTTTAAATTTACTAACTGGAGGTTTTTCTGTAAGGAAAAATTATTCCTTCATCTCCATTTATTTAATAATATATTTTTATTATTATGGACTAACTCAAATTAAGTTTTATTCTTTGTGTTATAATTCCAATACTATCTATCATCACTTATTTCACAGCTCAAACTCCAGCTCTACCATTGAGTTTCTGATAAGCTCCTGTGACCTTTCAAAATGCACCTCCCCTTTAGGCACTACCTTAACTTATGTAGCATGTGTAAGGCCCTGGATTCAACTTCGAACATGGTTAAGAAAACAACCAACCAAACAAATAAACAAACCATCAAACAAACAAAGAAACAAAGCTCTCAGCTCACTCCCAGGCCTCAGTGACTCCCTCTAACAAATAGGAGTAACATATTAATTCTATGGATATTTGTGAACAGATCGATTAGTATGGGCACAATGCCTGGTATTGATTGAATGGATAGCTAATTGAGAGATGGCTCAGTTCTGGGATTTCTTGGAAATCTATAGTCCAGTAGGTGACATAAGAGGCACAGGTGGGCTGGAGAGATGGCTCATCAGTTAGGAGCACTGACTGCTCTTGCAGAGGACCCAGGTTCGAGTCCCAGCACCCACATGGCAGCTAAAAATTGTCTTTAACTTCAGTTCCAGGGGAATCTGACGCCCTCTTCTGACCTCCATGGCATTGCACATGTCATGGGTGCACCAACCTACCTGCAGACAGTACACTCATACACATAAAAAATAATAAAAAAATTTTTAAAAAGAGACACAGGTAGGAAAAAAGTAACAGTGAACAATCAGAAAAAGAAGTTAAAGGCTGCTGAGACATTCAGTGGGGAGAACAACTGTTTGCAGCCTGATGACCGGAGCTCAACCCATGGAGCCTACTGTACATGCATATAAAGAACTCAACTCAAATGTAAACAAACAACCTGATTAAAAAATGGGCACGGTGGGCTGATGAGAGGGCTCAGGAGAGAAAGACACTTGTTGCCAAACCTAACTAGTTAAAATGGACCCTCAGAACCAACCCTGTGGAAGGAGAGAACCAACTCCACACCCGTGACATAACATACACACACACACACACACACACACATGTGCGGGCACACACACACACACGCATGCGCACAGATGAAAAGTAACATATTTTATAAAAATGGAAAAGGAAGCAAAAAGGCATTTCTCAAAAGAAGTCACACAAATGGGCAGTAAGTGTACAAAATGCTCAGCATCACTCACCATTAAGGAAATACAAATCGAAACCACAGTGAGGTAGCACCTCCAACCTGTAACAATAGCTGTTATCAACATGATGAAAGATAACAGGTGTTGGCCAACATCCAGAGACAGGAGACCACTGTTGACGGGGAAGTAAACTAGTACTGCGGCCATTACTGTGAACAGCACAGAGGTTTTTCAAAAATTCAAACTCAATGGGCGTGGTGGCCCACGCCTTTACTCCTAGCACTCAGGAGGCAGAGGCAGGCAGATCTCGGTGAGTTCAAGGCCAGCCTGGTCTACAGAGTGGGTTCTAGGACAGCTGGGGGCTACAGTGAGACCCTGTCTCAAAACAAAACAACAACAAAAAAATTAAACTGAACTATCACATAATCAATCCAGCAATGGCACTGAGCAGTAACCAAGAGATGAGATCAGCGTGTCAGAGGGTGCAGCATTATCATGATAGCCAAGAGATGGGATCAGCCTAGGTAAACAGATGAATGGATAAACAACATGTGATATTCACACCCAGTGGAATACTATCACTCTTTTTTTGTTTTGTTTGTCTTTTCGAGACAGGGTCTCCCTTTAGTCCCAGCTGGCCTAGAACTCACTCTGTAGACCAGACTGGCCTTGAACTCACAAAGATCCACCTAGCTCTGCCTCCCAAGTGCTAGGATTAAAGGCACGCACCACCACACCGGGCTTAAAGATGGGAAGCTAGCCGCGTGTGGTGGCGCACGCCTTTAATCCTAGCACTTGGGAGTCAGAGCTAGGTGGATCTTTGTGAGTTCAAGGCCAGTCTGGTCTACAGAGTGAGTTCCAGGACAGCTGGGACTACAAGGAGACCCTGTCTCGAAAAGACCAAAAACAAAACAAAACAAAAAGATGGGAAGCTGCCATTGGGTGCTGGGAATTGAACCCAGGTCCTTTGCAAAAGCAGTTGGCACTCTTTTTTTTTTTTAATTAATTTTTATTTATTTCTGTATGTGTATGAATGTACTGTCTGCATGCAAGTTTGTGCACCCATGTCATGCAATGCCGCAGAGGTCAGAAGAGGGCGTCGGATTCCCCTGGAACTGGAGTTCTCCTGGAATTGGAGTTTCAGACGGCTCTCAGCCGCCATGTGGGTGCTGGGGATCGAACCCAGGTCCTCTGTAAGAGCGGTCGGCACTCTTAACCGCTAGGCCATCTCTCCAGCCCCAGCAGTTGGCACTCTTAATTGCTGAGCAATCTCTCCAGCCCCAACTACTCACTCTTAAACACAGAGGAAATCTTGCCATTTGTCACAACGGAAAAAACTTGGAGGACATTATGTTAAATAAAGTAAGTCAGGTACATGCTCTCATTTCTGTGTCGAATCTGAAAAAGTGGAATGAATAGGGTTGAGAGTAACATGGTAGTTACCAGAGGCCAGGGTCTGGAGGTGGGGGACAAAAGGGCTATAAAATCTCGGTTACATAAGAGGTAATGCATATGCTTATTTGCTTGATTTAGCAAGTCCATAAACATATCAAGCTATCATAATGAAATGGGCCTGGTGGTATAACCTGTAATCCTAGCTACTCAGAAGGTTGAAGCAGGAGGATTTAAAGTTCAAGGCCTCTCTAGGCTATAGAATGAGTTTAAGACTAGCTTGGACAACTTAGTAATAAAGCCCTGAACACTTGTAAGGCCCTAGGTTCAATCCCAACTACTACAAAAACTAACAAACCAACCAACTAACAAAAAACAAAGGCTGAAACAAAACAAAACAAAAAAAGCCCACAATGTGGGCTACAGAGATGGCTCAGTAGTTAAGAGCACTGGCAGCTCTTGCAGAGGACTCAGGTTCAATTCCTGGCACTCACATGGCAGCTAACAACTGTCCATAACTCCAGTTCCAGGGGATCTGACGCCTTCTTCTGACGTCAAATGACACAGGTGCACTTACACACATGCAGACAATATACCCGTACATAAAACAAAAGAAAACAGAATAAACCATTATGTACACCATAAATATACTTGGTTTTTATTTGTTGATTTTGTCACTGCAGGTAGCAGAGGTGCATATACAGAAGAGACAGAAAGCTTGGGTGCATATGGAGAGCCACTCGGCACAGCTGCATCCGGGGGCACCCAAAGGTGAGTGGTTCCCATTCTTCTGATTCAGGCCAGATACTAACTTTTCTCCTATCCCTAGGCAGGAGAAGAGGGTCAGCATGTTTTAAGGTACTGGCAAGGGCTGGGAACATGGCTTAGTGGGCAAGAGTGCTTGCTGTGCAAGTATGGGGACCTGAGTTTTAATCTTCAGCACCCACATAAAAGTGAGGCATGAGGGGCTGGAGAGATGACCTAGCGGTTAAGAGCACCAACTGCTCTTTCAGAGGACCCGGGTTCGATCCCCAGCACCCACATGGAGGCTGAGAACCGTCCATAACTCAATTCCAGGAGAACTCCAGTTCCAGGGGAATCCAACACCGTCTTCTGACCCCCGCGGCATTGCACGACATGGGTGCACAAACTTACATGCAGACAGTACATTCATACACATAAAAAATAAATACAGGGGCTGGAGAGATGGCCTAGCGGTTAAGAGCACAGACTGCTCTGGCAGAGGACCCGGGTTCGATCCCCAGCACCCACATGGCAGCTAAGAACTGTCTGTAACTCCAATTCCAGAACTCCAATTCCAGGAGAACTCCAGTTCCAGGGGAATCGGAGACCCTCTTCTGACCTCCGCGGCATTGCACGACACGGGTGCACAAACCTACATGCAGACAATACACTCATACACATACAAAAAAAAAAATTAAAAAAAAATAAATACAAAAAGACCAAAAATAAAAATAAAAAATAAAAATTAAAAAAAAAAAAAGTGAGGCATGAGTATATGTAACCCCAACATTGGGGGGCGGAGACAGGTGGATTCTCCAGGAGCTCACTGGCCAGTTCAGATCAGCTGAAATAGTCTGTTTGAGGGTCAGTGAGAGATCGTGTCCCAAGGGAATAAAACAGAGATTGATAGAGCAGGACAACCAGTGTCCTCTTCTGCACTCCCTGCAAGCGCAGAGGAACACACGCTGCCCTACGATAGACATAGGAAAAAAAACTTAAGAAACAAAACAATGGGCTGGGAGAGATAGCCTAGCGGTTAAGAGCACACGACGCTCTTGCAGAGGAACTGGGTATCAATCCAGCACCCACATGGCGGCTAAGAGGAAACCGTCTGTAACTCCAATGCCAGGGAGAACCTCTCTCCAGTCCAGGGAATCGAGACCCTCCTTCTGACCTCCGTGGCATGGCACGACATGGGTGCACAGACCTGCAATGCAAACAATACAATCATACACATACAAAAAAATAATAATAAAAAAAAAAAAAATTAAAAAAAAAAAAAGAAAACAAAACAAAACAAAAACGGTCTCTGGTACATTGGGGCCTACAGGAAGGTCAAGGCAGAGGCCCCTGGAGGTGACAGCAGAACAGACTGTTGGGAAGAACAATGGCTAGTGCTCTCAGGCCGAGAAAGGGCCTGGGTGGATGCTTTGCTGGTCAGATTCCTTCTAGCTCCCCATGCTTGGAAGTGCTGACCCACCCCTCCAAGCTTTGCATCTAGGTCTTGTTCTGCAAAAGGCACATCTTCTGAACAAACACAGGTCCAGGGCTGACCCAGTGGGTGACTTCCAGTTAAACCTGGATGTCCCCTTCCAACCTGCCAGCTCTGGCCTGGGAGGAGACAGCGGCTTTAGCTTACCAACAAGCTCCCATTGGGCTGTGCTCTCGACTTTGGGCCTACACATAGGACTGTGCTTTCTGGATTTGGGTTTCAGTAGGAGCCTAACCCTAAGGGAGGATGAGAAAAGTCAGAAACTCCTCTGGGCCCCAATTTTAATCTTTGTAAAATAGAGGTAAGCCCTTTCTGACACCTCTTGGCCAGTAGGGTACAGAAAGATGGTGTCATGTCTAGAAAAGGACTGCAGTTGAGAGAGTCTGGCCTCGGTGCAGGGTGGTGGCATGGTATGTGTGCAGTTCACAGTGCCCTTGGGTACAATCGGCCCTCTTTGATGTTGCTTTTCTCCAGCAAGGCCTGAAGGCTTCCCAGGAAGCAGTGGGGGAGGAGAGGAAGAGACCTTGAAGCCAAGAGTGTTAGCCTTCTTCTGGGAGAGTGGCAGGAAGTGAGGTGCTGTCTACAGAGGAAATAAGAAGCAAACACCCCCAAACATCCTTTCAGCCTGGAGGGAAAGCAGGTTTCAGCCTCAGCAGCCCTTGGGCCCAGAGCTGGGGAAACAGAAGGTACAGTGGGAGGTGGGAGAGGAGGGACAGAGGCAGCGTTAGCACCATCTGCCAGAGAAGTGTGTGTCTGGGCGGGGGGTGTCCTCTGCCTTGGACACAGTAAACTCAAAGGCTAGGATGCTCCACACAGCTGCAGCGCTGGGAGAACAGAAGCCACAGGGCCAGGTTGGGGACCTCAGCACTCTAGATCACGTGGAGCCAGATCTGCAGTCCTGGCCAGACCCCTGCTTCCAGCAGCGTGCCGAGAAGCCAGGCACCTTGGCACGTGCCTCCTCTAACATTTTTTTTTTAATTTTTTATTTATTTCTGTATGTGTATCAATGTACTGTCTGCATGCAGGTTTGTGCACCCATGTCGCGCAATGCCGCGGAGGTCAGAAGAGGGTCTCGGATTCCCCTGGAACTGGAGTTCTCCTGGAATTGGAGTTTCAGACGGCTCTCGGCCGCCATGTGGGTGCTGGGGATCGAACCCGGGTCCTCTGTAAGAGCGGTCGGCGCTCTTAACCGCTAGGCCATCTCTCCAGCCCCCTCCTCTAACATTTTTAACATGCACACACACCAAGCTGGGGCAGGTCCTGCGAGTACCCACTCTTCCAGCAAATGCCCTTTGTTTTAAGATGACATATATTTGTACTGGTTTATGGGGTTGCGTTGTAATGCAATCCATGTATACAATATGTAACAATCAAATCAGGCCTGGGATGCTCTCTCTTTGGAGCCCCTTTAGTACAACTACATTTTAGAACTGTTCAGCTACTGGATGAATATAGACTTTCGTCACTGTATCTTCTGAAACTAACACAGCACCTGGCACACAGTAAGTTCTAAAATATCTGCTGGCTTCATGAATGGCCTTACACAGCTCGAAATTCCTCAGCAGCTGGTTTGGGTATAAATCCCAGCATCTGAGTGAAGATCAACATTTGGCAAATAAATTCTGCCCATGATTTACGATCAAGTGGAGGAACCTGGGGTGGGCGCAATGGTTGGAATGTTTGTAAATTCCTCCCCAGTCACATATTAACATCCTAACCGTCAAGATGACAGTATGAAGAGGTGGGGGCTTTGAGAGGTGATGAGGTTGGTGGGTGGAATCCTTACAGATGGGATTAATGTCCTTATAAAAGAAACTAAGACCTGGTTGTGGCTCCTACTTGTAATCCCTACACTCAGGAGGCTGAGGAAGGACTGCCATAAAGTCAAGGTTAGCCTGGGATACAGTGTGAGACCGATCTCAAACAAGAACAAAAACATCACTCATCAAAGAGGCTTCTTTTTGCAACAGATGGAGACTATTACAGTTCCACAACTGGTCAGAGAATAAGTGTCTGTGAGATGCCCAACCCTAAGTGACACATCTACAAAGCAACCTCTACAACTAAGGCTCAGGGAACTTAGCAGGATGGAGGGGAAGAGAGAATATGAATGTATCTCCAATTCTCACCAGCAAAGCTTCCTCATGCAACAGATGGTGATTAACACAGAAAGCCACCATTAGCCAGAATGTAGCGCGTAAAGCGTTAAGAGACTGCAATGTAGAACTTGGTTAGAACTCCTATGTTAACCCTCTGCCACTAGGGCTAAGGGACCATTCTGGACGAGGAGTCGGAAAAACCCTCTTCTGGCAGGTATTGCACACGTGGTACTTACATACATGCAGGAAAAACACTCATACACATCAAAAAAAGATAAAAGAACAAAAACAAAGACAAAAAAGTCTCAAGATAAAGTCCACAGGAGAATGTAATGAGAAGGCATTATCTTTTAATCAGAAATCAGCCCCTCATAGACCCTGAATGTGTAAAAAGCTCAAGGAATTTTGTAACAACAGCCTGCAAACACTAAGACCAGAAACGGGAAATCCACAAACTTTCAGGGGTTTCCAACAGGTGTAACAACAGATGAAAGCACTGCATTCGATACTGTCTTTTGGAAAGAGAACATATACTTGTTTGGTTTTGTGCAAAGAAACTTTTTTTTGCAGGGGTCAGTCAGGGTAGCACATACTTATAATTCTAGCACTTGGGAGGCTGAGGCAAGAAGATTTTATTTATTTTTATGCCTGAGTGTACTGTCTGCATGTAGGTTGGTGCACCTGTGTCGTGCAATGCCGCAGAGGTCAGAAGAGGGCGTCGGATTCCCTGGAACTGAAGTCAAAGATGGTTCTTAGCCGCCATGTGGGTGCTGGGGATCGAACCCGGGTCCTCTGAAAGAGCAGTCGGTGCTCCTAACCGCTGAGCCATCTCTCCAGCCCCAAGAAGATTCTATTTCAAGACAGGTTTGCCTACCCAGTGAAATGGTTTCTTTAAAAAAAAAAAAAAAAAAAAAGCCGGGCTGGTGGCAGGCCTTAATCCCGCACGCGAGGCCAGAGATAGTTGATCTCGGTGGGTTCAATGCCAGTCTGGTCTACGAAGCGAGCTCCAGCAACCTGGAACTAAAAAGAGACCCTGTCCCTCAAAAAAAACCAAAAAAGTTTAAACCAAAAAGAAAAAAAAAAAATGTGTGGCGTGGCCGAGTGTGGTCACACACGACTGTAATTCCACCCGCCTTGGAGGCAGGAGGCAGGCAGATCTCGTGGAGTTCAAGGCCAGCCTAGTCTACATAGTAGTTTCGCAGCGTGGGGCTACAGGGAGATCTAAATCAAAAAGAACAAAAAAAAAAAAAAAAAAAAAAAAAAAAAAGTCACAAATCCTTTTCTCTGCGAGTCAGAAGCAAATTCAGACCTAGAGCAAGGAGACCTGTAGACAGGAGCGCCTCCTGCTAGACCCTGGAGGCCACAGCAGAAACAGCAGCTTGGCTTCTTCCTTCCTTCCTCTTACACAAGCTGTAATTTTTTTACAACGGTGTTAGAGATGGAACCCGGGGCTTTTCAAGCTCTCTGCTACTGAGTTATACATTCCCTAGCCCTGCAATTTTTCTTTTTTAAATAAAAAGCTTAGTGAGTGTTGCCAAACTCCCAGAGCTTAAGGGCCAGCACAAGGCTCAGGGTGCTATGTCTGAGTTCTTCTCAGCACCTACTGGGTTTTTGGAAATCAGTAGTAACAGCAATGATAATTCACCTTAATAACAGCCTGGGCTCCTCAGACTTCTTTCATCTGCATAACTCCCAGAGCTGAGAAAACGGTAATTATGGAGCAGGTGCCACACCCCAATGATGAAGTATTATTAATCCATGAGCACTGGCTGGGAAACTGAGGCCAGGGAGAAAGATCTGTCCTCCAATGAAGCTAGCTAAGGACCTGGGTGCCGAGAGCTGCTGGGCGTCGGGGAGCTGAGGTAACTGCTCTGCAGTGTTTGGGAAGATGTCAAAGGCAGGGCCATTCACTCCAGACGTGGGTTGGAAAGGTGAAGGAAGACCCCAGATACCTGTTCGAGTTCTCTCCCCAGGCTGCACCAGAACTCAGAGGGCAGTCCTGGCTGGGAATCAGAGTCCCTGCACCACTCTCCCAGAGTCCACCTAATGGCTGCCTGAACACCTCTGTCATCACTACTGTACTCCCTGCACCATAGTGTAGAGGAGGGCTCTGCCCTCCAGACTGCTCCTCCTCACAGGCATAGTACATGAAGAGCCAATGAGGTGTCAGTGGGTGGGGCACCTGAGCTGGGTCTGGGGATCTATGTAAGAACATGTCAGCAAGTTGGAAGACTGGGCACATATGAAAAGCCCTGAGTTCAATCCCTAGCCCAGGGGGTTAAAAAAAAAAAAGTCACTAAAAAAACACTTCTTGGGACTCTCAGGCTTCTTTGTAGCTCCCATCCCGCCCCCTGGCAATGGTCTTCAAACAATGAGATCCTTTGACAGCAAGGTCTGTCTGTTCACTACCGTGGAAAGCCATTCAAGAGTGCAGGCAAAAACTCACTGAGGACCAAAGGTCTTTTTTTGTTTTCACTGTAGCCAAGGAGGGAAGCAGCTAAAACTCAAAGTAGAGGGGAGGATAACCAGGAGGGCATCGCATCTGCAGATGCGCTCATAGGCTACTGTGTGCCTGGTACTGTGCAGAGGCTGGGAACAAACAAAACCTCAGCTCCCAGGAACCCAGAAGCTCTAAGCCAGGAAGCAACTGTCTCTTGGCGCTCCAGCAGCGTCTAGGTTTTATTATAGGGGTTTTATCTTAAGGATTTTGAAGTTTATCTTCAGCAGGTTAAAAAGCTGATGGGGCTGGGTGTGCTGACGCACGCCTTTAGTCCCAGCACTCGGGAGGCAGACTCAGGCAGATCTGTGTGAGTTCAAGGCCAGCCTGGTCTACAGAGCAAGCTCCAGTCCAGCTAGGACTAAAGGGAGACCCTGTACCAAAAAGACCAAAAAAAAACCCTCAAAAACCGTAGAGACCAGAGACAGGAGTCTAACCCCTGACACCACCACATAAATCAGTTCCCCCTGATTGTTAAGTATCCCCATTTTTAAGTCGAAGGTGGGCCTTGGGCTACATTATCTCTAGGATTCCTTCCAGCCTGTGGAAGCTCTACATTGTTTTGATGTGGTGGCAGATCTCAGATTGATTTACATAAATTTGCATGTTCAATCAGAAACCCCAAACTCCAAGTATAGAAAATCCAATCAGTCCATTAGTGCAGCCAGACTGGCTGGAGGAGACTGCCAGGTTCAGGCATGGGTTGTCCAAGCAGATAGTGGTAGCAGTTAGGGTTTGGGGGAGGGGCAGGGGGAAAGAGGACCTGTTCTGAGAGATGCAGGTCTGGTGAAGCAGGAGCACAAGGCAAGGACCCTCACTTAGGCTAACCTTTCCCCTGCTGCTTGTAACATCGCCTCTGGCTGGCTAGCCTCAGAACCAGACCTCAAGATAGAAAGAACTGCCGCTTCTGCCTAGCAACAGCTGCATCCTTCACTCTGACAGGGACTCCACCATTAACTGTTTTCTAGAGAACTGACTGCCCTAGGAGCGTCCATTATCCATTTCAGCGGCTTCACAGCAGTGAGAAAAGCTTTTTGGGGTTTAATCTAGATGCCTCCAGCTGTAGCTTCACTCAAGTGGGGTACTGGAGTACCCAGGCTGAGGACAGAAAGCTGGCAGAGGGAGAAGCAAGGCAGGGGAGCGTGCCTCACACCCCAAGGCCTCGTTAACCACCACCTCTCCTTCGACATTCCCCTGCACCAGGGAGACCAAAGATGAAAACAAACCAGAAAGTGAAGTCTTTTGGCTCTTGGTCTGGAGAGCAAGTCCTAACCTGGAGCATCAGAGTCCTGAGAAAGCCCTACCCTGGGGAGGTAAGGGGGCTAGGAAAGGTCAGGTAGAGGCAACTGCTTCTTGCTTAGCCTGTTGCTTGGGAGCTGAGGTGAGTACAGAGGTGTAGTGTGTAGGGCCAAGGGGTGGGATGGGCAGCGGCCCGTGGGGCCCTCCTTGCCCTCTTCCCACAAGAGGGTGGATGAGTGTGTTGGGTTCCCTGGCTCAGATCCTAAAACAAGTCCCAACAGCTGAGATGCAGACTGTCTCCTGGGAATCTGACTACCCGTTGGCCCTTAGCTACCCCCTCCTCTCTCAACCCCTCCCCCAAAGATCCAACTCAAAGACGCCCAGTCAGGATGTCTCACCTTGATGGGTGGGCCGAACCCAAGCCAGCAGTTCATATCCCTAGGCCCCAGGGTGAGGAGAACCAGGACTATTCTTAGGCTGAAGAAAGTTCTGCTTCTCTCTATCCAAAGTTCCAATCCTAACAAAATGTGACCCAACATTTAGCTAACTTGAGCCGACCCTGCGAGAGGACCTTTCTCTGCAGCTCAGGACATCCCTCTGTCTGACTGGCTCTGTCTCCCAAAGACCTCAGCTGCAAAAGGATACTAGAGGATCAAAGTCACCTTAGGGATAGACCACCCGCTTCGAAGGGAAACAAACAAAACCCCCAGTATGTGGGACTGCCTCTTCAGACAAAAACAGGAGATTTCTCTGGGAACCCCACTAATCTCACTCTGTTGGGGGTGGGGGAATTTTAGAGTAGGGCTCTCAGGCAGATGAGGGGTTCTCAGAGAGCCAGCTAGCACAGTGTCTGTAAGATGAGGGTTGCAACAAGCAGTGGGGCTATGTTCATTTTCTCCCAAAGGATTTTTCACGACCCCTTCTCTGTGGTTCCCAAGACCAGTCTTGTCCTAGGACCTCTGCCTCCAACCACTTCCTCTGGCTGACAATTGTGCTTAAGCAGCAGGACCCACGGGAGAAGGGGAGGTTGGTAGAAACGGAAATAAGAGATTGCAATTAACGCCAGAGAAGACCTCAGCCTAAGACTCTGTCTCCTCAGGAAGGCAGGCCTTCAAAAAACAGCTGCTGGGCAGGCTGGGTGGGCTTGGCTAATTCGGGACTGAACCCTCCAGAAAACCAGGCCTGTGGGGAGATGAGGGCCTTCGGTGCCCTTGGGACAGGGCCAGGGCTGGTGATACAGAGGGGCTTTGCGCTCAGGATGAAAAGAGGGAACTGGGATCCCAACAACCGCTTTCCTGGGCCTGGTAAACCATGGGAATGCGGGGCACAGATACATTGTCTGGTCCTTTTACCACTCCAGCCAAGACCCAGAGAGCCTTTCTGCCAGGCTACCGGGTTCCGAAGCCCGCCCGACCCTTCTCCTCCCAGTCTCTATTCTGCGCGCAGTCCGTCGGGTTCCCAGCTTCCCACAGCCCCAGGAGCCGAACAGGGTAGTTCTCGAGACCCGGTCTCTCCGCCTCCCCCACGCCCTACCGCCCCGGGCCACGGGGACTGGAAGGAGTGCGGTGCGAAGAGGAGCCCCAGGCTCCGGTCTGCGCCTGCGCCGGGAGCAGAGCGTTTCTCCCCCCCCCCCCAGCCCTGCACCGCTAGGCGGTACCCCGACCGTGGGATACGGGTGGGGTGGGATGCCCGGCAGGGGCAAGGTCAGTGCTTTCAAAGAAGGAGGAAGACCGGCCACCGGAACATCCCCCACTCCCGAAAGTTTCCCTTCCGGGGCCATCGAGTGTGCGCGAGGATGGCGCAGGGGGCGGTAGGGGGGGTGGAGATGGACAAAGTCACAGCTGGACCCCTCCCGGAACAGTGCGGCGGCGGGGGACGGACAGGCGCCGAGGCGTGGGCCGGAAGCCTCGCCGCCCCCTCCTAGCCAAGGCTGCCACAAGCCCCCCACTCTAGACTCCGGCCCCCGCACGAGCGCACGGCCCCCCGCCTCACAGCCCTCTCCATCCCCAGCCCGAACTCACCCAAACCAGGTGCTGAGCTGGGCAGGCCCGGTCCATCGGGTCCATGGCCGCGGCTCGGGGGCGGGGGACAGAAAAAGGGGGGTACCGGAGCCGCCTCTTGATGTCAAGGCTTTAAAGGGGCCAATGAACCCCGCCCCTCGCCCGGACTCCACCTCCCTCCTCCAGCACAGCCAATCCGAGTTCAGCCTGGGCGCGCGCCCCTCCCAGCTCCGTCCAGATGTTCCCAGGACGGGAGCTAAGTCTGCCCGGCCGGCGCGCGCCGCTTCCGCCCAAGTGGGAAGGGCCTCCCCTCCCCCTATAGAGAGAGACTCTTCCTCAGGCCGGAGATGGCCTGGTAAACCTTCGGGCCGGCGTTGGGGACGCCCGGCCGGGCCGAGTGGGGTGGAATGGGAGCATTTAGAACAGAAAACTAAGTAGGTACGCGCGAGTCCACGGGCATGCGGGTCTGCGGCATTGGGCCGGGCATGCACACGTGTGTATGTGTGTGAGTGTGTGTGCGCGCGTGTGTGGTTGGGAGGGCGTTTGTAAGTTGCCTTCCTGCATACGTGTTGGATGTAAATCCTAGGGAATAGACTTGAGTGTCTCCTTGGCCTTAAATGCACCCGCCTCTTTTCCTTTTCCAGGACCTTACCAGGTCTTCCCAGTATTCTGGAAACTGGATGCTAGGAAGAGGCACCATTTGTAGAAAAAGCAGTGATGTCAAGGGGGAAGGCAGTGCAGAGAAAGGATACTCCCTTGGTTTTAGCCACTTACATGGGGCGGGGGGGGGGGGGGGGCCCCCCTCCACCCCCCGGTGGTAAAGAAGAGCGGTCNGCACTGTTCCAACCTCTGTTGTAAAGAAGAATCGAGCTAATCAGCTCCTGCAGGCCCCTGCAACCTGAAAGCCAGTACCATTCTGGTTGGCCTATTTGTTGTTACTTTTGTTTTGTTTTTTGTTTTGTTTTGTTTTGTTTTGTTTTGTTGAGACACTGTCTCATTATGTAACCCTGGCTAGCCTAGAATTCACTACACAGACCAAGTCGACCTTGAACTTTCTGCAATCCTCTCCCCTTTGGTCCTTAACTACTATTTGCCCTTGTGTGAATACCTTATAATAATACTCACAATTTGCATTCTACTAACAGGCCTGGATATGCAGGTTCTAAACTGGTTTCCACCAAGAAATACAAAGATATACCTGGACAGAATGTCTATTTTATTAAAATTGTTTCTGTTGTAGGGTGGGGGGGGAGACTTAAAAAAGAATTCATCCAGTAAAGGAACATGAAAATGGAGAGAACATGGGATATTCAGATTGGCCAGGGCTAATTAAGAGTTCCTCTCTGTAGGAGGCATCTTATTTAAAATGGGATTTGAAAGACAGAGAACTTGAGTAGGATCCAGGCAGGAATAAGGACAAGAAGAGTGGTCAAAAAGAGTAAATTAGCTGCATGAGATGGTGGACAGATTGCTGTGGTAGGAAGTTTTGCATAGAGGTCAGAATGAGGCTGTAGCAAGTGATAAAGGAGTAATTTTGCTTTTTTTTTTTCCTTGGTAAACAGGGTCTCACTGTGTAGCTCAGGCCAGCTTCAAACTGTCTATCCTCCTGTCTCAGCTTCCTGAGTGCTGGGATTGTAGGTATGCCACCATGCCCAGGGTTTTACACATGCTGAGCAAGCACTCTATTACTGAGCCAAACCCACAGTCCTCCATTCCTTTTTCATTTTATTTCTTGTTGCTAATTATAGCATCTTTCTGATTCTACAGTTGCTGACTCTTGTCCAGCCATCCAATATTTATTGAATAAGAATTAATGGGCTAGTCCTGAGAATATAATAAAAACGAACTTAAAAGTCCAATGTGAGCCGGGCGTGGTGGCGCACACCTTTAATCCTAGCACTTGGGAGGCAGAGGCAGGCGGATCTTTGTGAGTTCAAGGCCAGCCTGGTCTACAGAGTGAGTTCCAGGACAGCTGGGGCTACAGGGAGACCCTGTCTCGAAAAGACAAAAAAAAAAAAAGTCCAATGT
Source organism: Rhizomys pruinosus (assembly GCA_009823505.1). Taxonomy (NCBI): domain Eukaryota; kingdom Metazoa; phylum Chordata; class Mammalia; order Rodentia; family Spalacidae; genus Rhizomys; species Rhizomys pruinosus. The sequence continues at coordinate 5,215,601 of VZQC01005766.1, read as the reverse complement.
GGGGGCTGGAGACATGGCTCAGTGGTTAAGAGCGCCAACTGCCCTTGCAGAGGACTGGGGTTTGATTCCCAGCACCCACATGGGGCTTCATCTTTAAGACAGGCTTGGTGGTGCACACCTTTAATCCTAGCACTCTGGAGGCAGAGACAGGTGGATCTATGTGAGTTCAAGGCCAGCCTGGTCTACAAAGTGAGTTCCAGGCCAACTGGGGCTATAGGGAGACGCTGTCTCAAAAAAAAAAAAAGTCTTTAAAAAAAATCCAATATGACTATGTTACATTCCTATGCCTCAGGATGGGAAATCTGGGCATTTTTAACTATGTTTGAATATTTGCAAGAATTTTTGGAAGCAAACAGAACATCTACATGATTTTTCCCTTTTTATTCACATATTTATCCTTGTTTATTTTTTTTCTTTTCTTTATTTTTATTTCATGTGTATGAGTGTTATGTCTGCATATGTTTAAGTGCACCCATTGTTGTACAATGCCTGAGGAGGACAGAATAGGGTGTTACATCCCCTGGAAATGGAGTCGTTAGCTGCCATGTGGGTGCTGGGATTTGAACCCGGGTCTTCTGTAAGAATAACCAGAGCTCTTAACCATTGAGCCATCTCTCTAGCCCCTGTCCTTGTTTTATAAACATAGGCTGGGCGTGGTGGCACACACACGCCTTTAATCCTAGCACTTGGGAGGCAGAGGCAGGCGGATCTTTGTGAGTTCAAGGCCAGCCTGGTCTATAGAGTGAGTTCCAGGACAGGTGGGGCTACAGGGAGACCCTGTCTCGAAAAGACAAAAAATAAATAAATTAATTAATTAAAAAAAATAAACATAGGCAGAACACTTGGACATCAGAGCAAGACCTTGCCCTTGTTGATTTAAAAATTATTATTATTATTTTTTTTTTTTTTATGCCGGGCGCAGTGGTACACACGCCTTTTATCCCAGCATTCGGGAGGCAGAGGCAGGCGGATCTTTGTGAGTTCAAGGCCAGCCTGGTCTACAGAGTGAGTTCCAGGACAGCTGGAGCTACAGGGAGACCCTGTCTCGAAAAGACCAAAAAAAAAAATTTTGATAAAATGTGATAGCCATATTTCTGAGTTTATTTTGCCCAATATTATGATTCATTTTCCTACAAATGAGATAATTTCATTCTTCTTTATGGTTAAATAAAACTCCATTGTGGAGGCTGGAGAGACTGCTCAGCAGTTAAGAGCCCATCCTGCTCTTGCAGAGTACCAGAGTTGCGTTCCTAGCACCCACGTTATGCAGCTGGCAACTCCAGGGAATTCAGTGTTCCTTTATTTGTTTCTTAGTGATAGCCATTCTGCCTAGTGAGATGGAATCTCAGTATAGTTTTAAATTGCATTTACTTGATAGTTAAGGATATTTAATATTTTTTCATGTTTAATGGCTATTCTTCATCTTTTCAGAACCATCTGAAAAGGACTCCAATAGTTCAGGAAACAAAACCAAGATTAATAAACAGGATTAGGCCGGGCGTGGTGGCGCACGCCTTTAGTCCTAGCACTTGGGAGGCTCAACAATCAAGACAATACTCCACAGATGTGCCCACAGGCCAGCCCAATGGAGCCAATTCCCCAATTGAGGCTCCCTCAACCCAGGTGTGTCAAGTTGACACTAAAGCTATCTAGCACAGTTACTGTCTTTTTTTCCCCACCCTTCTCTGAAATTGTGTTCTTGTCTAGAGTAGGGCAGAGTTTTGCATGTTATCAGCTTTCTTGCCCTCAACGTTCTTGATCTGCGCATGAGATGAAAGTGCACTTCAACAGGCTGTCTTTAGATTTTTTTTTTTTTTTGTCTTTTCAAGACAGGGTCTCCCTGTAGCCCCAGCTGTCCTGGAACTCACTCTGTAGACCAGGCTGGCCTTGAACTCAAAGATCCACCTGCCTCTGCTTCCTGAGTGCTAGGATTAAANTTTATTTCTCTGTGTGTATCAATGTACTGTCTGCATGCAGGTCTGTGCACCCGTGTCGTGCAATGCCGCGGAGGTCAGAAGAGGGTCTCAGATTCCCCTGGAGCTGGAGTTCTCCTGGAATTGGAGTTTCAGACGGCTCTCGGCCGCCATGTGGGTGCTGGGGATCGAACCCGGGTCCTCTGTAAGAGCGTCGGCGCTCTTAACCGCTAGGCCATCTCTCCAGCCCCTAATCTCAGTTAAGACTGTACAAGTTCCCTGAGACAGTCTTGTCTATGCTAGACTGCATCATCCAGCATAGAAAAAACCACATTATTTTCTAGGTGCCAACATGTGAAAAAGTCAGGAAGCTAAAATCATTTCATATATAATGACATGAAAACAGAAGTGAGCCTGGGGGAGGGAGGCTGGCAGGCAGAAGCGGGGGAAAGGATACGGAGGACGAATATGGTCAAAATTCATGATATGCTTGAAATTGTCTTTATGAAACTCAATACTATAAACCATGAAAATATACCAATAAAAACAGTTGGGACATAATCATGTGGGCTTTTGGAGAAATACTTTTGAAGCTTAAGAGAAGGATCTAGGCTAAAGAAATCTGTGTGTAAGTCATTAAAACAAGGGGCAACTGAAGCCACATAGCGGAGGAAATCATGTGAGGGGAAAGGAGAGGCTGGAAGAGAACGCCAAGGAATTCTGACATTACATAGGGATCTCTAGGGGAGAAAGAAAACCAGATGAATAGCATCACTAGGGTCCAAAGAACTTTCCATAGACCAAGCAGTCCCCAGGGCTGCTGAGGCCAATCAGGACGGACATTCCTGCTGACTAGCCACACATCACTGGAGGCTGGCAAAACCAGATTTTTGAGGGGTTGAGAAAGATGTACAAAGTAAGTAATGGAGGCAGGAAGTACTTAAAACTCAAGAATCTTGGCTAGAGGAAAAAATTAGGCAGATAGATGGGTGAGGCAATAGGGTATCAATGTGTGGTTTTAGTCATTTTAAGAAAGTCATTGTTGGGCTGGAGAGATGGCCTAGCGGTTAAGAGCGCCGACCGCTCTTACAGAGGACCCGGGTTCGATCCTCAGCACCCACGTGGCGGCAGAGAACCGTCTGAAACTCCAGGGGAATCCAAGACCCTCTTCTGACCTCCACGGCATTGCACGACACGGGTGCACAGACTTGCATGCAGACAGTACATCATACATATACGAAAATAAATAAAAATTAAAAAAAAATATATATATATAAAAAGAAAGTCATTGTTGGAGGGGGGGCTGGAAAGATGGCTCAGTGGGTAAGAGCACTGACTGTTCTTGCAGAGGACCCAGGTTCAATTCCCAGCACCCACATAGCGGCTAAGAAATATCTTTAAGCCAGGTGTGGTGGTACACACTTTTAATCCCAGCACTCAGGAGGCAGAGGCAGGGGGATCCCTGTGAGTTCAAGGCCAGCCTGGTCTACATAGTGAGTTCCTGGACAGCCGGGGCTACAGGGAGACCCTGTCTCAAAAGGACCAAAAAAAAAAAAAAAGAACAACAGAAAGAAAAGAATGGCTTTAAGAGCTGGGTGTGGTGGTGCACACCTTCAATCCCAGTACTCTGGAGGCAAAGGCATGTGATCTCTGTGAGTTCAAGGCCAGCCTGGTCTACAGAGCAAGTTCCAGGCCAGCTGGGGCTATAGGAAGACCCTGTCCCCCAAAAAAGGAAGTCATTGTTGGGGCTGGAGAATTGTTCAGTGGTTAAGAGCACAGGTCACTTTTTTTTTTTTTTTAATGTGTATGAGTGTACTGTCTGCATGTAGGTTTGTGTACCCGTGTCATGCAATGCCACGGAGGTCAGAAAAGGGCGTCGGATTCCCCTGGAACTGGAGTTAAAGACGGTTCTTAGCTGCCATGTGGGTGCTGGGAATCGAACCCAGGTTCTCTGTAAGAGCAGTCGGTACTCTTAACCACTGAGCCATCTCTTCAGCCCCAAGAGCACAGGTTACTCTTGCAAGGACCTGGACTCAATTCCCAGCACCCAGAAGTGTTGGGGTTAAAGGCGTGCGCCACCACGGCTGAGTTTTATTTTTATATGTGTGAATGTACTGCCGGCTTTTTTTTTTTTTTTTTTTTTGTCTTTTTGAGACAGGGTCCCCTGTAACCCAGGCTGTCCTCAAACTTGAACTCTTCATTCTGCAGTCTTCTGAGGGCTGGGAGTACATATGTGCACCATCACACCCAGAAGCAAGATTTTACCATTCACACTATCTGTACCTTGGAGACCTTTCCATCTGTGTGTGCATGTGTGTGTGTGTGTACCTGTGCAGACATGCATGTTTCATAGCACAAATATGGAGGTCAGAGGACAATTTTCTGTGTTGGTTCCTAAGAATGGGGGGATTACAGATGTATATCACCATGTCTGGTTGGTAAACTCAGTGGTCAGGCTTGTAGCAGAGTGCTTCCACCCCGAGTCATCTCCTTGGCCCCACATTGCTTTTTGAGAAAGGATGGCTCATTAGTTAGGAGCTCGCCAAGTAGACCAGGCTGGCTGGCCAAGAATCTGTGTCTCTGCCTCCTCAGAACTGGGATTACAACCATGTGTCACTGCATCTAGCTTTTTACATGGGTACTGGGGATTGAATTTAGCTCTTCATGCTTGCATTGCAAGCAATTTATCTACTATGCTATCATCTCCCAGACCTATCTTTTCTTTTTAAAAAAAAATATCTCACACGCCTTCAATCCTAGCACTTGGGAGGCAGAGGCAGGCGGATCTTTGTGAGTTCAAGGCCAGCCTGGTCTACAGAGTGAATTCCAGGACAGCTGGGGCTACAGGGAGACCCTGTCTCGAAAAGACCAAAACAAAAAGAAAAAAAGAGTGTTTCTGTGGAAGAAGGGAAGAAACAGCCAGTTAGGGAGAGCAGTCTGGGAGGAGCCTTTTGTCCTAGGGTTGTCTCCTGGTCCCAGAAGGGGTTGAGAGGATTCCGAGGGCGGCAGCTGGGATCAGCAGCAGAGAGGACTCAGGCCTAGGTTGCGCTGGGCCAGTCGTGGAAGCAGCAGCCTGGAAAGAGTGAGGGGCGGGCGGTCTGTCTCTGTCTGTCTGTCTTTTTTTTTTTTTTTTTTTTTGGTATTTTTGGGAC
>VZQC01005766.1:5192538-5206677 GCA_009823505.1 Rhizomys pruinosus | reverse complement strand
TTTTTTTTTTTTTTTCTTTTGGTATTTTCGAAACAGGGTTTCCTTATAGCTCCAGCTGTCCTGGAACTTGCTCTGTAGACCAGGCTGGCCTTGAACTCACAAAGATCTGCCTGCCTCTGCCTCCTGAGTGCTAGGATTAAAGGCGTGAGCCACCACACCCGGCTTTTTTTTTGTTGTTTTTTGGTATCCTGGGCCTCATCTTTATGAGCACTAATTTTCTTCTGCCACAGATGTCATAATGAAACACGTTTCCTCCTAACAGATCAGGTAACTGCTCATCCAGTCGCATGTTACTAGGAAACAGGTCAGATTCAGAAGCTAATGCAGCTCCCAAAGCCTTTTATGGTTGAAGATAAAGTCCCTGCAGATTTGTTGGTCACTGGAGCAATTTTGTGGCTATCATGTTGTTTGGAACAGGCTCCATTTGAGGCATTCTAAGTCAGTCCCCTTGTAGTCCCTAACACAGCCCCTGTATTTTTACTGTTGCAACAAATCATAAACTTGGCAGTTTAAAAAAATTTTTTTAATTAATTAATTAATTTTTTGCTCTTTTCGAGACAGGCTCTCCCTGTAGTCCCAGCTGTTCTGGAATTCACTCTGTAGACCAGGCTGGCCTTGAACTCACAAAGATCCGCCTGCCTCTGCCTCCCAAGTGCTAGTATTAAAGGCGTGCGCCACCACGCCGGCTAAATTTATTTTTTATGTGTATGAATGTACTGTCTGCATGTAGGTCTGTGCACCCATGTCGTGCAATGCCACGGAGGTCAGAAGAGGGTTTCGGATTCCCCTGGAACTGGAGTTAAAGACGGTTCTCAGCCACCGTGTGGGTGCTGGGGATTGAACCCAAGCCCTCTACAAGAGCAGTTGGCGCTCTTAACTGCTAGGACATCTCTCCAGCCCCAAACTTGGTGGTTTAAAACAGCACATTTTTTATAATCCCAGAAGCCAGAAATCTAAAATCAAGGTACTGGCAGGGTTGCAAGTCTTCTGAAAAATCAAGAGAAGGGTGCGTTTTCGCGGCTGGTCTAACTTCTGGAGGCTGCTTGATTCCCTTGGCTTGCAGTCTTTCCCATCACCCAACCTGTGGTTTGTCATTACATCTACTGTGGTTACATGTCCCTCTGCCTCCCCTTTAAAAGGGATTACAGTTAGGGCCCAGCCTGAGCATCCTGGATAACCTATCTCAAGATCCTTAATCACATTAACAAAGTCTTTTGCTATCTAACATTCAAAGGTTCCAGGAATTGGTATGTGGACATCTTGGAAGTCTATTGTGCAGTCTGCCACAGCCCCTAATTCATTTCTTTGTACTGCCTCGGTGAAGATAGAGAGCACACAGTGGGGCTACAAGGTTATAGTTAAGGTCTACAGAGAGTATGGAAATTTGGCTCTGTCCCCAACTATGGTCATTGTGAGGCCATAAAAATCTAACCTCGCCTTTAATCCTAGCACTTGGGAGGCAGAGGCAGGCAGATCTTTGTGAGTTCAAGGCCAGCCTGGTCTACAGAGTGTGTTCCAGGACAGCTGGGGCTACAGGGAGACCCTGTCTCGAAAAAACCAAAAAAAAAAAAAAAAATCTAGCCTCATTTCCAACCTTCCATAACCACTGCCCCAACATTTAAAATGCTCTGTAGTCCTGACCTGAGCTCCTAATCCTAGCACTTCCTCATCCGGGGAAAAGCAAACTATTAGATATAGTAAGATTCATTTTTCTGACTTTTTTCCTCCTACGTTTGTTCTAATAAGACTGATTATAGCCTGCAGCACGTTTATGACGTATCATCAGTAATAGCATTTATTTTTTGTCATTTTCTTTTTATTTATTTATTTCTGTATGTATATGAATGTACTGTCTGCATGCAAGTTTGTGCACCCGTGTTGTGCAATGCTGCGGAGGTCAGAAGAGGGTGTCGGATTCCCCTGGAACTGGAGTTCTCCTGGAAGTGGAGTTTCAGATGGTTCTCGGCTGCCACGTGGGTGCTGGGGATCGAACCTGGGTCCTCTGTAAGAGCGGTCGGCGCTCTTAACTGCTAGGCCATCTCTCCAGCCCAATAGCATTTATTTTGTTTAACATTCTATTCCACAAAATACCATCCCATCCCATAGGAAAAGGAAAGGAAGGTGTTCAGTTGCACAGGTAAAACTATGTCTGCAAGACAGGAAATGGGTGGACTGGAAAGTAGATGAGTCAACACAGAAATCCTTGGTAGACTAACCACATAATGGGAGTGGGATTACGTTTGGGGCAGAGTTTGTTGGGATCCGTGCCTATGTCGATGTGGGGAGAGGAAGCAAGACGTCAGCTGAGGTTTCTTGCTGGAGCATTCAATGACCACCGCCAACTGCAAGAGGACGACATTTGGAGAGAGGGTGGGGAGTCTGCTTTGGGGATAGATTGAATTTGAGTTGCCTAAGAACTACTTTGGGGAATTATGACTACAAAACAGGAAAAATATTAGTCTAGAACTATGGAGTGAGACTGCTGGTATATTTAGGAACATGTAGGTAATTTGTTAAAGGAATGGAAGAACTTCCTCCAGGAAACATATGTAGGCTGGATGGAACCCTATGCATTCTAAGTGTCCACTCTTCTGCTTACATTAGAATCATCTGAGATGCCTGTTAAAACCATAATCCAGGGGCTGGAGAGATGGCCTAGCGGTTAAGAGCACCGACTGCTCTTACAGAGGACCCGGGTTCGATCCCCAGCACCCACATGGCGGCCGAGAGCCGTCTGAAACTCCAATTCCAGGAGAACTCCAGCTCCAGGGGAATCCGAGACCCTCTTCTGACCTCCGCGGCGTTGCACGACATGGGTGCACAGACTTGCATGCAGGCAGTACATTCATACACATACAGAAATAAATAAAATTAATAAAAGAACCTTTAATCCTAGCACTCGGGAGGCAGAAGCAGGCAGATCTTTGTGAGTTCAAGGCCAGCCTGGTCTACAAAGTGAGTTCCAGGACAGCTGGGGCCACAGGGAGACCCTGTCTCAAAAAAGACCCCCCCCCAAAAAAAACCCATCTTTAAGCCAGGTGTGGTGGTGCACGCCTTTAATCCTAGCACTCGAGAGGCAGAGGCAGGTAGATCTCTGTGAGTTCAAGGCCAGCCTGGTCTACAGAGTGAGTTCCAGGCCAGCTGGTGCTATAGGGAGACCCTGTCTCAAAATAAAATAAAATAATACCACAGGACTGGGGATGTAGCTCGGTGGCAGAGTGCTTGCCAAAGGTGTGCAAGGCCTGGGTTTGATCCTCACTCTTGAAAAACGAAAAGAAGCCGGCATGGTGGCACATGCCTTTAATCCTAGCACTTAGGAGGCAGAGGCAGGTGGATGTCTATGAGTTTAAGGCCAGCCTGGTCTACAGAAAGTGGAGGGGAGGTAAGGTAAGCTTTCCGAGCCGATTCCAGACCCGAGTCACCTACCTCACAGTTCATAATTAAAAAAATAGGGGTACTACAGACACTGAAGATCAAATCTAGGGCCTTGCACATGCATGATAAGCCCTCTGCCACTGAGCTATACCCCCAGCACTGAAGATCCTGTTGCTCTGTTTTGGTGAGACAGGGTCTCATATAGCCTAGGCTGGTCTCAAACTTACTATGTAGCTGAGGCTGGCCCTGAACTCCTGATCCTCTATCTTCAAGCGTTAAGATTATAGGCACCACTACACACTGCTCTTAAATAGAGTTTTTAATGTTTTTATTTTTATTTTTTTGAGAGGGTCTCCCTGTAGCCCTAGCTGGCCTGGAATTTACTATGTAGACCAGGCTATTCTAGATCCTACAGAGATCTACTTGCCTCTGTTTCCCCGGTGCTGGGATTAAAGGCATGCATTACCATGACTAGCCCTAAATATCCTTTAAATGCTAGTTAATGCATCTTTTCTGGTATCTATAACTGCTCTGCTAAGGCTTGGCCTGTTCTAGAAATATAGGATACTTTTCTAACCAGCTACTTCCTTTAGCTAGTTCAAAACCTCTTCATCACAGATTTCATAGCAAGGCTTTGCCTTAAGGCAGACCTAGTAAGGCAAGAAAATACTTAAAGAAACTATCAGATTTAAAGAGCACAGAGAATGATACATTCTAAGATTAACTTGGTCTTAATTTTATAAATAACCCCCCTAAAGCTGGAGATGTGGCTCCGTGGTAGACCATTTATCTAACATACCCAAGACCCAGAGTCTAATTCCTAGCACCACAAATCATCTCAAAAGCAGTTCCCTTTCCCCCAGCTAAGACTATGCTCTCCAGGAAGACTGCCTTGGTCGCCTTGGTCACCGCTCTGCAAATTCATTCCCCTCAGGGACTGTCCCGAACAACAGGGAAGGCAGCCATTGATTCTTTCAGTTGCTTTAGGGCCTTTGTCAAGTTTTTGCCAGGTTTTGAGGTTGATTGTTCCAGGGTGGTGATAATTCTCAGTATAGAAGCTTTTCAGTTTTTTGAACATTCTTTCTAAATAGGACTTTTTCATTAAAAAAATTTTTTTTTGTCTTTTTGAGACAGGGTCTCCCTTTAGCTTCAGCTGTCCTGGAGCTCACTCTGTAGACCAGGCTGGCCTTGAACTCACAAAGATCTGCCTGCCTCTGCCTCCCCAGTGGTGGGATTAAAGACGTGTGCCACCACGCCCAACTTCAGTATTACTTTGTTGGTCTTCTTACCCTCCCATTTTCCTGTCTTCATAATTTTAATCTGTTCCTTTCTGCCTCTTCTATCAAAGATTTAGGGGTGGGCTTAGTCTCTACAGTGTGCTTTGCTCTGAAGAGCAGAAGGCTGCGATCCCAACTGGTGTTGCCAAAGCAGCGTACCAATTCCATCCCGTGGTCCTGTGTTAAGATCTGGACAATCTTACTTGCCATATCACCCCGGATGGTGAGAGAGCGGAAGTGATCAAAATCATGGAGTCCCAGCTTTCGGAGACGCCTTGCAGCTGCCCGGTAACACTTCCAGGGCTGAGGCTCTACCAGGAGGTAGCAGCACAGAGAGGAAAGATGGGCCAGGAACTCCCACAGCCCACGGTCCCCATGGTTCAGGTGAATCCACATGGTTACTGACATGCAGAAGCCAATGTCAAAAATCGAACGCCCAAACTGGCTTAAGAAAGAACTCAAGAGAACCTTCCTGGTCCTTTGATTCATGAAGTCCAAGGTGATAAAGGTCAAGGCGTCAGGAAAAGGGCATTCTTTCTCAGCTCGAGCCACAAGGACTGGATCTATGTCGCAGCAGAGGAGGCGGAGTTCTTCAGAAGCATCTGGGCAGGTCTCTGCATCACGCAGGGAAAGGAAATGTTTGTACAGAGCCACACTCAGGTCCTAGAGGAACCCAAAAGAGCGTCGTCATTGCAGCTCTCAAGCAGTGAGTGGAAAAGAAATCTCTCTCATCCTCTGACACTGCCACTCACCTCTCCTTATGTGAGGCTCCCAAACAATTATCTAAATGGGCTTTACAAAGATTTCATGAGCAAGCTGTCAGTGCCCTCCAGGGGCCAGGCGGTGTAATGCATCAGCCATACATTCTATTTCTCTCAGCTTTTTTTTTTTTTTTTTTTTTCTTTTGTCTTTGAGACAGGATCTCCCTTTAGTCCCAGCTGGCCTGGAGCTTGCTAGGTAGACAAGGCTAGTCTTGAACTCACAGAGATCCACCTGCCTCTGCCTCCCCAGTGCTGGGATTAAAAGCGTGAACCACCATGCCCGGCCTAAGACAGTTCTTAGCACCGTGTGGTGCTGGGCATTGAACCCTTCCTCTCCAGAGCAGTCAGAGCTCTTAACTGCTAACCCAATCTCTTCAGCCCCTCAGTAGCTTTTTTTTTTTTTTTTTTTTTTTTTTTTTTGTCTTTCAGTAGACAGGGGTCTCCCTGTTAGGCCCCAGCTGTCCTGGAACTCATCTGTAGACCAGGCTGGCCTTGAACTCACAAAGATCTGCCTGCCTCTGCCTCCCAAGTAGGCATAGGAAACAGTTGCAAATCAGGACATGCGCCACCACAGCATCCCGGCCTCAGCTTTTTCTTTAATGAATTTTTAAAATTTTATTTATTTTTGTATGTGTATATGATGTACCGTCGGCATGTAGGTTTGTGCCATCCGTGTGTGCCCAGGCAGTCAGAAGAGGGTCTCAGATTCCCCTGGAATCTGGAGTTCTCCTGGACTGGACGTTACAGCACGGTTTCTCAGCGCCATGTGGCGTGCTGGGGATTCGAACACCGGGTCTCTGCAAAGAGCAGCTCGCGATGCTCCTTAATGCTAGGCAGCTACTCTTCCACTCCAGCCAACTCCCAGCTCTCCCTTTTTTCGAAGAACAGTCTTGAGTGACCCATTGCGGGTCCTCAAACTCACTGGATAGCTGAGGATGGCCTCGCACTCCTGATCCTCCCATCTCTGCCTCTCAAGTGCATGGATTACAGGCGTGTACCACCATGCCTGGCTGTCTATATCCTGATGACAGATTGGGTTGTACAGTCGAAAGCTATAACCCAATGAGATGGCAAAGGCAGCCAAGAGTTCAGAGCAGTTTTCCAGCTTAAATAAAGTATTAGTAAGCTCATTTTCTTTTTCTTAGTGTCTCAGACCCAAAGTAAGGGAATTCAGAAGTGTGAGTGGTGTCTCTTACCAGGAAGGTGAATACATACAATAAACACCATCTTGGAAAAATGTGCTTCTTAGATCTGCAGTTGGCAAAGTCTAGATCCCAAAAAGTCCTCATCCAGGCTTCAACTTAACAGCTTTCGAGTCTACCCTCTCACCTTTCACCACCTCCTGAACTAATAGGGTTTCTTTTTTCATATTTTTTCTTTTTTTTTTTTTTTTCTTTTGCATTATTTCGAGACGATGGTCTCTCCTGTACCCCAGATACACTTGGAACTCACGTCTGTAGACCCAGGATATGAGCATATAAACTCACCAAAGATCGAGGCCGTGCCCTGCCTACTCTCCTGCCTCTGCCTCCCAAGTGCTATGGATTAAGGCGTCGCAACACCACGCCAGGCTGAGACCTTATTCTTCTTACTGTAGCCATCACTGAAGTTACCTGACTGAGCTTTCTCGGTCAAATGTAGTGAATGAACCTGACGATTTTTTCCAGCTTAGCACTCTTTCTGACTCTTTCAAAAAAATTTTAACATTTATTTTATTCATTTTTATTTACTTTAATATGTCAATTACTGTGTTGCCTGTCTGTGTGTGTTAAGTATACCCGTGTTGTTGTTTGCCTGCATGGAGTCAAGAGGCTCCTCTGTAACTTGAGAGTACTATGGTCTTTAGCCAGCATTGGTGGTGTCTGGAATGAATGCCCTGGTCTCTTCAAGAGCAGCCAGGGTCTTAGCTGCCTGAGAAACCATCTCTCCGGCCCCCTTCTGATTTCTCTCAAGTGAGGCTTCTGTCTCTATTTTCTCATAACCACTATAACTAACATAAAATGTGTCTATCTTATATATTTTTCAAGGCATTTTCCTAGTCTCTACTTCTGCACATTTATTATGGAGGTGAAGAGAAAGATGGCCATTTAACGCAGGCGGAATGGACACAAGAAAAGTAGCACTCAATTTTATGGTGGAACGACATGAACCAGTTTAAAGAGAGGAACTTGCTCAAATGCAACAGCAGTATTCTTTAATCTATTGAGTAGAAAATCCAAGCATATGGCAAGATTTCAATTTTCTTTCTTTCTTTTTTTTTTTTTTGTCTTGTTCAATGATGGGGTCCCTCCCCTGTTAGCCTCAGCTGTCCTGGTAAAACTCACTTCTGTAGCCATGCCAGTGGCCTTGAAGACCTTCACCAAAGATCCCACTTGCCTCTGACCTCACTGAAGTGCTAGGATTTAAAGGAAGCACCACAACGCCCAGCTACTATTTCATATTTTCCTTTTCTTTTCTTGGTTTTTCTTTACTTGTTTTATTATTTTTTTTTTTTTCTTTTTTGGTCTTTTTTTGAGAAACCGGGTCTCTCACTGTAGGCACCCAGCTGTCCTTGGAAACTCATCTGGTAGACAGGCTGGCCTTAGAAACTCACCAAAGATTCTTGACCTGCCTCTGCTCCTGAGTGTTCTAGGGATTAAAGGCACTGCACCAGCCCGATGCCCTAGCTTTGTGATTTTCAAGTTTTCTTGACGGCAGATGGCTTCCTCTATGTAGATCTAGGCCTGACCTGAAACTGTTCTCCATCCTCTCCTCTCCAGTGCTGGAATTTAGGTATAGCATGGGAGCCACTACATCTGGCATGTAAGAAGTTTCCATCTATACTGAAACAGGTAGGTCAAAAACTATTAGGTTTACGAGCCAGGTGTGGTGGCTTGCGCTTTTAATTCCAGCACTCCGAGATGGTAGGGTGGGTCCATGATCTCTCGGAGTTCTAAGGCCAGCCTGGTCTACAGAGCCAGCTCCAGGACAGCTGCTACATAAAGGAGAAGACCCCACTGCCTCGAAAACACACCAAAAAAAAAAAAAAAAAAAAAGAAAAAAACATAGTTTTATGCGATCAGAAAGAGATTTCAGCTAAAAAAAAAAGCAGCATGACAACGCGCTAGCTGGTGTACCTCTGGGTAAATGACAGTTTCATGAAAAAAGANCTTCTTTTGGTCTTTTTGAGACAGCATCTCCCTGTAGCCCCAGCTGGCCTGGAACTCACTATGTAGACCAGGCTGGCCTTGAACTCACAGAGATCCGCCTGCCTCTGCCTCTCAAGTGCTGGATTATTAAAACCATGTGCAACCATGCCCAGATTCCAGATTTTATTTCTAACAGCTGACTAGGAGAGATTGTGCTCCTATGTGCTAGCTGGCCTGGTTCAAACCTTCTGATGCTCATCTGCCCTATGGGGCCAAGTAACACAACTTCACAGGGTATGGAGCTTGGTGCCCAGAAGAGGTATCTTCTTACAGGGTCATTAATCCTACGAGGGACCCCTCCTGCCCTCCTTAATTACCTCCCTAAGGCCCCTTCTCCAAACATCAACTGTGTCAGTCATCTTTCTGTTACTATAAGAAATACCTGAGATAAATCAACTTGGAAGTTAGGGTCTTGATCTATCAACCAAGCACAGGCCATAACAAAGTCCACAGGAGGCCTCTGACTCTTCCACGTGCTCTCTGCTTCCCTGCCTCATGGTCTACTCCCCTCATTTCTCTGTGATTACACTGTCTTGACAAAGTTTTTACTCAAATCTTTCATGTAGGAAACCTGAGCTAAGATGGGCCTATTATCCTAGTAGAAACAGGAGCAGAAGTCACAGAACTGACCCAGCTAGGAACTGATTCCTTGGGGGAAAGCAGAGAAGCTTCACAAAGAGGGGACAAGTGGAAGAGCATGGAAGGGAAGGTCTCGCCTGCTACAAATTCCTATGGGACATCTGGCTGGCAGCGTTGTTGTAGGTGCTGGGTGTCTAGACATGAGCAAAGCACCAAAATCCTACCTGTGTAGAACTGACTGTCCTGGGGACAGGGTCAAATTACAGAAAGTCAGGGACTGGAGAGATGGCTCAATGGTTAGAAGCACTTGCCGCTCTTGCAGAGGACCCAGGTTCAGTTCCCAGCAGTCACATCAAGAAGCTCACAACTGCCTGTATCTCCAGTTACAGGGGATCCAATATTATCTTCTGGCCTTTGTGGATGCTTGCACACATGTGGTAACCTATATGCACATAAATTCACAGAGGTGTGTGTGTGTGTGCACACACATTTATTATTTTATTTTTATTTTTTTTTTTTTGGTCTTTTTCGAGACGAGGTCTCCCTGTAGCCCCAGCTGTCCTGGAACTCACTCTGTAGACCAGGTTGGCCTTGAACTCACAAAGATCCACCTGCCTCTACCTCTGCCTCTGCCTCCCAAGTGCTAGGATTAAAGGCGTGCGCCACCACGCCAGGCTGAGACTTAGTTTCTTCTGTAGCCATCACTAAGTTACTACTGAGCTTTCTGGTCAAATGTAGTGAATGACTGACGATTTTCTCCAGCTTAGCACTCTTCTGACTCTTTCAAAAAATATTTAATTTATTTTTATTATTTTATGTGTACAATTATGTGTATTGCCTGCGTGTGTGTAAGTACACCCGTGTTGTGTCATGCCTGCAGAGGTCAGAAGAGGGCCCCTGGAACCGGAGTTACAGGTGGTTGTTAAGCCACTATGTGGGTGCTGGGATTCAAACCTGGGTCCTCTGCCAGAGCAGCCAGTGGTCTTAGCTGCTGAGCCATCTCTCCGGCCCCCTTCTGATTCTCAAGTGAGGTTCTGTCTCTTTTCTCTATAACCATTATAACTAACTAAAATGTGTCATCTTATATATTTTTCAAGGCATTTTCCTAGTCCTACTTCTGCACATTTTATGGAGGTGAAGAAAATGGCCATTAACAGCAGGATGGACAAAGAAAAGTAGCACTCATTATGGTGGAAACCTGAACCAGTTTAAAGGAGAGGAACTTGCTCAATGCAACAGAGTATCTTTAATCTTTGAGTAGAAAAATCAAGCCATATGGCAAGATTTCATTTTCTTTCTTTTTTTTTTTTTTTTCTTTTCAAGATGGGGTCTCCCTGTAGCCTCAGCTGTCCTGGAACTCACTCTGTAGACCAGGCTGGCCTTGAACTCACAAAGATCCACCTGCCTCTGCCTCCCAAGTGCTAGGATTAAAGGCATGTGCCACCACGCCCGGCCCCTAGTTCCTTTTGATTGAGCTGCTCACTATTTCTCAGTAGCAACTCAGTTTCTGGTGTTACCAAACTACACATTCATCATTTCCCTTTACTTCAAGAGATACAGGTTCTCCCTGACTTGCAGGAAGGAGAACACGGGTATTCAGCTCATCACACTAATTTATTTTATTAAGTTTTGTAAGTATTTTGTGTCTGTATGTGCATGTATGTACCCCATGCCCTTTGTACACATGGAGCCCTTTGTACACTTTCAGGAGTCATTGGGTCCTGGGGATTGAACTCAGGTCATCAGGCTTGGCACTAAATGCCCTTACCTGCTGAGTCATCTTTCAGGTCTTTACCACTAGATTTAAGTCAGAGTTACCCCAGTATTAAAAATATTAGTAATGATGACAGTAAAAGTTATAACTGATGTTTATTGGGTGCTTATGATATACTGGCCAGTGATTTCAGGACTTTTTATTATTGAACTTAATCTTTTTTTTTTGGTCTTTTTGAGACAGGGTCTCCCTGTAGCCCCAGCTGTCCTGGAACTCACAATGTAGACCAGGCTGGCCTTGAACTCACAGAGGTCCACCTGCCTCTGCCTCCCAAGTGCTGAATGAACTTAATCTTTAAGTTTTATTTATTTTATGTGTATGAGCGCTATTCTTGGGTGTGTGTGAGTGCACCCAGGTCATGCAGTGCCTTCAGAGGATAGAAGAGGGTGTCAAACCCCCTGGAACTGGAGTTACAGATGGTTGTTAGCTGCCATATGGGTGCTGGGATTCTAACTCGGGTCTTCCACAAGAATAGCCAATACTCTTTAGCCCATGAATTTAATCTTTCCAATAATCCTGATACCAGACTCTCTGGAAATTGTCCCAGAGGTTATAGAAATGAAACAAAACTGAGTGTGAACTCTCAGGCAGAAGTTTTAATTGGAAAGGACAGGATTTGAGGAAAATGAAATAGCACTGATTTAGAGACACTCTGGCTACAAATAGAGAAAAATGTAGGCATATTATTGAGTTTTTAGAGAGGTATAGGGTTTGTCAGTCATGAGAAAAAAAATAGAGATACGGTCTCACTGTATAGCACTGGCTTGAAACTTGTTATGTACACCACACTGGGCTCAAACTCCCAGAGATTTGCCTACCTCTGTCTAAGCTTAAAGATATGTACCACCATGACCAGCCCAAGAATATAATTTTTGGGGAGTGGGGGGGAGACATGGTTTCCCTGAAGCCCCAGCCTGCCCGGAACTTGCTTTGTAGCCCAGGCTGGCCTTGATCTCACAGAGATCTGCCTGCCTCTGCCTCCTGAGTCCCAGGCCAGCCTGGCCTATAGAGTGAGTGAATTCACATCAGCACTCTGCAGGGGCCACCTCTTGAGCCATGCACTCCAGATGCTTATGGGTCATGTCCTGCTGGCTCTACCTCTGTTCAGGGTGGGAGGTAGGAGGACATAGTTCTAGTCTGTCAGGAACTGCCAGCTGCTGATACAACTGGTACAGCTGTGTAGTTCCCTACTTCACATGGTGGGGATTGAGCAGGGCCAGCCTCTCTGGCCTTATTTCTCTTATTTTTCTTTCAAGTGAAAGAGCAGGGAAGGAGTTACAGGTTGTCTTAATAGCCATGGAGAAAGCACATTAGCATTCAGGCACCCATGACAGCTCTAAAATCACCTTCTGACTTCTTATTGTAACAGCAAATCTTGTATAGAGTTGATTGTGTGCTTACTATCAATGAACTAATATCACTCTGAGAGTGACTCACCTTTTTATGAACAAAAAGGAAGAGGGAGGCTATGGAATGTTGCCTAGCTGGACGAGTGGAGAGCACATTCCTACTGCCTTTGTTCTACTCAGATAAAGCCTCTTCCTTTCTACCAAGAGCTACCAGCCCTGTGCTCTCTAGGGAGNTAAAAAAAAAAAAAAAAAGAACACTGGATGCTCTTGCAGAGGACCTGGGCTCAGTTTCCAGCACTGACATGGCAGCTAACCATCTGTTAACTCCAGTTCCAGGGAACTCAATGCCATCTTCTGGCTTCTGTAGGCATTACATGCATGGGTGCACTCATATACACACATGCAAAACACTCATACACATAAAATTAATTTAAAAATTCACAAAGTGAATTTTTATGTTTCAGGTACTTTAATGAAGGTATGGGACAGGTCACACGAAAAACTTCTGCAGTCTAAAAATTAACGTTCAGTAAATTAAAAAAAAAATTCTGGTTGGGGGCTGGAGAGATGGCTCAGTGGTTAAGAGCACTGATTGCTCTTGCAGAGGGCATGGGTTCAAATCCCAGCACCCACAATTGCAGCTAAAAACCGTCTTTAAGCTGGGCATCTTTAAGTGGTGCACACCTTTAATCCTAGCACTCAGGAGGCAGAGGCAGGAGGATCTCTATGAGTTCGAGGCCAGCCTGGTCTACAGAGTGAGTTTCAGGACAGCTGGGGCTACAGGGAGACCCTGTCTCAAAAAGACCAAAAAATAAATAAATAAATAAATAAATAAATAAATAAAAATAAATGCATGTGTCTTGCCTATGTATGCCACATGTGTGTGGGTGCCCACTGAGACCAGAAGAGGGCCTCACATCCTTTGGAGCTGCAGGTACAGGCCTTTTTTTTAAATTAAAAAAATTATTAATTTTATGTATATGAATGTATTGCCTGCATGTAAGTATACCAGTGTTTTGCAATACTTGCAGAGGCCAGAAGAGGGTGCTGGATTTCCCTGGAACTGGAGTTGTAGATTCCACTATGGTTAGCCACTATGTGGGTGCTGGGAATTGAACCTCTCCGTCCTTGAGACAAACTCTCCAGTCCCCTGTCTTCCTTTGAGACAGGGTCACTGTAGTCTTGGCTGGCCTTGAACTTACAAAGATCAGCTTGCCTCTGCCTCCTGAGTGCTACAATCAAAGCCATCCACCATCTGCAGCAACCAATTTCAGGACCTCCAGGAACACCAAACCTGTGGATGCTCAAGTCCCTTTCATAGAATGGTGTAGTATTTCCCAATAACCTATACAAACCTACTGTACTTTAAATTATCACTAGTAGGGCTGGAGAGACGGCTCAGCAGTTACGAGCACTGGCTGCTCTTACAGGGGATCTGGGTTTGGGTCTCTGCACCCATGTGTTGGTAACAACTATTCATAACTCCAGTTCCAGTGGATCTGATGCCCTCTTCTGATAACCATGGGTATTGCATGACCTGGGCGTACTTACATGCATGGAGTCAATACTCATACACATAAAATGTTTGAGCTGGGCGTGGCGGCGTACGCTTTTAATCCTAGCACTCAGGAGGTAGAGGCAGGCAGATCTTTCTGAGTTCAAGGCCAGCCTGGTCTACATAGTGAGTTTCAGGTTAGCTGGGGCTACAGGGAGACCCTGTCTTGAAAAGACAAAAACAAAAAATTTGAATTTATCACTAGGTGACATGTAACATCCACTACAAAGGAAATGCTATGTAATTAGTTGTGACAGTAATTTTTTTTTTTTTTTTTTTTT
>VZQC01005766.1:5122980-5186168 GCA_009823505.1 Rhizomys pruinosus | reverse complement strand
AGTGCCAATTACCTAGTTGTAAGTATTTCTTGTGCACGGCCCCTTGAGCTTTTGTCCAAGCAGTTGGGAGTGATGCACATTGGAAACAACAACAACAACAACAACAACAGAAAGGACTGCATCAAAGAACTGACTGAAACAGTGAACTTCTGCTCAAAACAGTCAACTTCCACATGGAGAATATCGAGAAAGACTGAGAAAGAGATGAAAAGCATGTTTGGCAGAATGCATGAGCTCTGGTGGGGTGGGGGCATAGGGTGGGGAACACGGGTCTAGATTTGATAATCTTGTACAAAATATATATATATATATATTTTTTTTTATTACAATTGTAATAAACAATAGTAGTTTATACAACTTCCAGAAAACTGGGGGAGATAAACAATATTTCTCTCCTAGATAGATGTTATTGTTTGTATGTTTGTTTGAGGCAAGGTCTCCCTCTGTAGCACAGGTTGGCCTGGATTTCACTATGTTGCTAGTTTTGAGCAAGTTTACCTCAGCCTCCCTAGTGCTGGGACTACATGCATAAGCCACCACATCTCTCACTGGGCAAGTTCTGGTGAGCTGAGGTAACAACCCCTTTTTGTTACTAGGTGATGCTAACACAAACACTTAAACTTTAGTTTTCAAGGATGTGAACTCTGCTTTTCTAGATTTTTGTTTGTGTGTCTAAGTGCTTTGTGTTTCAGTTTTTGTTATTATTTTTGCCAATAAGGAATTCAGTTTCATTAAGAGCACAGACATTCTTTTTGAGTTCTTTTTAAATTATTTATTTTTTTATGTGTATGAATGTACTGTCTGCATGTAGGTCTGTGCACCCGTGTCATGCAATGCCATGGAGGTCAGAAGAAGGTGTCGGATTCCCCTGGAACTAGAGTTAAAGATGGTTCTCAGCCGCCATGTGGGTGCTGGGAATCGAACCTGGGTCCTCTGCAAGAGCAGTCGGCACTCTTAACCGCTAGGCCATCTCTCCAGCCCCTCTTTTTGAGTTCTTAAAACACTGTTCAACAGAAGAAAAATAGGCAACAAGCCAGATGGTAAAGGACAGATTCTTCCTGATCATGGGGGGGTTCTTTCACAAGCAAAGATAAGTGTTGGCCTGACGATGCTACTGGTGACCCATAATGAAGCATTTGAATTTGACCCAGTCTGATGACTTGCTAACGCATTGCATGGAGCCTGATGGGCCAAGGCTTCTAGTCATGTTGGGTGAATAACCAGCCTCGTACCAGGCTTCTAGTCATGTTGGGTGAATAACCAGCCTCATACTTCTGACTGTTGTAGCAGCTCCTGAGAACTGGTTCTGTACTGTGGTCAGCTTATTACAAGTGTCAGCGACCAAACCCGAGATTCTGTGAGGGATGCAGGGGTCTGAACTCGTGTTCTCATGCTCACACAGCAGCCGCTCTACCCACCAAGCCCTCTTTCCAGCCCTTGATGTCATTTGAGAAATAGAAAGAGATTAGGTAATTCAGTCTTCTTAGCATAATGGTTCAAATTTCTCTTCATGTTTGAGGTTTTTTTTTAATTTTTTTTTTAATTTATTTCTGTTATGTGTATCAATGTACTGTCTGCATGCAGGTCTGTGCACCCGTGTCGTACAATGCCGCAGAGATCAGAAGAGGGCGTCGGATTCCCCTGGAACTGGAGTTCGGATTTCCCTGGAACTGGAGTTCTCCTGGAATTGGAGTTTCAGACAGTTCTCGGCCACCATGTGGGTGCTGGGGATCAAACCCGGGTCCTCTGTAAGAGCGGTCAGCGCTCTTAACCGCTAGGCCATCTCTCCAGCCCCCCATGTTTGAGTTTTTAAGAATGTCTAGGTCTAGGCATGTTGTTCAGTTGGTAGAGTGATTGCCTAGCATGCACAAGGCCCTGGGTTTGATTCTCAGCACCATGTAAAAACCAGGCATAGCAGCACAAGCTTGTACTGCTAGTACCCTGGAGGTAGGGGCAGGAGGATCGGAGTTCATGGTTGTCCTAGGTTTCATAGTTAATTTAAGTCCAGACTCCATCTTAAAAAAATTCTCTTGGGGGGCTAGAGAGATGGCTCAGCGGTTAAGAGTACCAACTGCTCTTGCAGAGGACTGGAGTTCGATTCCAAGCACCCACATGGCAGCTAAGAACCGTCTTTAACTCCAGTTCCAGGGGAATCTGACTCCCTCTTCTGACCTCCGCGGCATTGCACGACACATGTACACCAACCAACATGCAGACAGTACACTCATACACATAAAAAATAATAAAAGTTTTTTTTTTTTAATTCTCTTGGGGCTGGAGAGATGGCTTAGCGGTTAAGAGCACGGACTGTTCTTGCAGAGGATCTGTGTTTGATTCCCAGCACCCACATGGCAGCTAAGAACCATCTTTAATTCCAGTTCCAGGGGAATCTGACACTTCTGACCTCCACAGCTTTGCATGGCATGGGTACACCTACCTACATGCAGACAGTACACTCATACACATAAAAAATTAAAAAAAAACATAAAAAATTCTCTTTGGGGGCTGGGGATACGACTTAGTAGAATGCTTGTCAAGTGGGCGCAAGGCCCTGGGTTCAATTCCTAGCACTTCATAAAACCAAGTGTGGTGGTGTATGATCCCAGCACTCAGTAGGACCAGAAGTTCATGGTCATCTTTGGCTTCTTAGGGAACTCAAGGCAACCCTGGGTATGTGAGATCTTATCTTAAAAAATAAAAAGCTTTGTTTGGGTTTATAACTTCTTTGCTGTAACTCTGTCATTGGTAATGTCATGTATAAGTTTTAGATCTGTTGTCAAATTCAGGAAGACCTGGATCAAATTTCTTTCACTGGGACCAAGAGTTATATCTAAACACTTACATAGAATTCACAAGGCTCCACACCTACCACCAGAAAAGAATATCTTTCCATCTATGAGTTATAATTCCAGGACATTTCAGATTTTCTTGTGCAAGGGCTAATCTTAGGCACACTCTTCAAAATGACTGTATTCCTTAGCCTGTTTATTTGTAAATCTCATTATGAATGGTATAAACTTTTTTTTTGTCTTTTTGAGACGGGTCTCCCTATAGCCCCAGCTCGCCTGGAACTCACTCTGTAGACCAGGCTGGCCTTGAACTCACAGAGATCTGCCTGTCTCTGCCTCCCAAGTGCTAGGATTAAAGGCGTGCACCACCACACCCAACTTACAGATGGTTCTTAGCTGCCATGTGGGTGCTGGGAATTGAACCCGGGTCCTCTGTAAGAGCAGTCAGTGCTCTCAACTGCTGAGCCATCTCTCCAGCCCTGGTGTAAACTTTTTTTTTTTTTTTAAATTTATTTCGGTGTGTCAATGTACTGTCTGCATGCAGGTTTTGTGCACCCGTGTTGTGCAATGCCGCGGAGGTCAGAAGAGGGTCTCGGATTCCCCTGGAACTGGAGTTCTCCTGGAATTGGAGTTTCAGACAGCTCTTGGCCGCCATGTGGGTGCTGGGGATCGAACCCGGGTCCTCTGTAAGAGCGGTCGGCGCTCTTAACCGCTAGGCCATCTCTCCAGCCCCCTGGTGTAAACTTTTATGATTGACACTGAGCACAGTAATTTGTTTTAAGTCATTAAAATTTAAACAGCCAAGCACGGTAGCACATACCTTTAATCCTAGCTCTGGGGAGGTAGAGGCAGGCCACAGTACATGTGTACGGGTTAGGACAATTTGCTTGAGTCAGTTTTCTCCTACCATTTGAGTCCAAAGGGCTGAACTCAAGTTGTCAGACTTGGGGAAGTGCTTTTACCCACTGAGCCTTCTTGCCAGGCCTAAACATAGGGCTGTTGATGAATTATGTTTTGTGCAATTCCCATTAAAGGAGGAGGAGGAGGAGGAGAGAAGGAGGAAGAGGAGGAGGAAGAGGAAGAGGAAGAGGAGGAGAAGGAAGGAAGGAAGGAAGGAAGGAAGGGAGGGAAGAAGGAGCAGTGCACTCAGTGACCCAGCAGGAAGATCAAAAGTGGGAGACCAGTTGAGCTATATCACAAGACATTGTCTCAGAAGAACAAGGAAGCTGGGTGTGATGGCACACGCCTTGAATACTGGCACTTGGGGGCAGACAGGTGGATTTCTGTGAGAGCGAGACCAACCTGGTCTACATAGTGAGTTCTGGTACAGCTGAAGCTACAGGGAGACCCTGTCTCAAAAAGACACACACATAAACAAAACAAAACAAAACCCGACACCCCCTCTCTCCACCTGAGACAAAAAAACAAAAACCAGGGACTAGGGACATAGCTCAGTGGTAAAATGCTTACCCAGCTTACTAAGCACAAGGCCCTGGGTTCAGTTCTCAGCACAAAAATGTGCATGTGCTTTATTTTTTTTTATTTTTTATTTTTATTTATCTTTGTATGTGTATGAATGTACTGTCTGCATGCAGGTCTGTGCACCCGTGTCGTGCAATGCCGCGGAAGTCAGAAGAGGGTCTCGGATTCCCCTGGAACTGGAGTTCTCCTGGAATTGGAGTTACAGACGGTTGTTAGCCGCCATGTGGGTGCTGGGGATCGAACCCGGGTCCTCTGCAAGAGCATCGGTGCTCTTAACCGCTAGGCTATCTCTCCAGTCCCGTGCATGTGCTTTTATAATTATATATGCCGTGTTATTGATATGTTGCCCACAGGACAAACTTGTTTTCATTGATGTCAGTACAGAATGGCACTCTCCTAATATCCTTGCAAAGGCGATGGATGATTGGAGACGTTCTCTCAGGCCAGCTCCTGGTGTCCTGTATTTTCAAACCTTGATTCTCTCCACCCACACAGGCTTCTAGCTCTAGGCTAGACATGTTTAATGCCCTAATTTGACCTGGATGTGTACATAAGGTCACCACACTCAGTGATTCACATTATGGGTGGATAAGAGTTCTGCTGGCAGGGATTCCTACAGATATGCGGTGGGTAATAACTATTCGTGTGATATAAACCATATGAATAGATCCCAGATGGAGGGTTCCCAGCCCTGCTTACCTTAGTTGGATGCCAAAAATCTCTGTGGCCTCTCCTTCATCATCCAGCACAAGGAGAAATGTGAACCAGAAGCAGTAGGCTGCAGCCTTAACTAACTGCGATAAAATATTTTATTTTTCCAAATTTTATAAATTAAATGACTTTGTGGGTCCGTTGCTAAACTCTTGGAAGTTTTCTGCAGGAAACTGAAGACCCTGAAGCTTGAGCTACATTCATTTTGTAGGAAATCTGTTTCTGTCCCTCACAGAACATATACTCAAGTGCAGTTGAAATGAAGAGGTACCTCTCATACACTGTTGGTGGGAATCTAAGCTAGTATGGCCATTATGGAAAACAATATGGAGGATCCCCAAACAGTTAGGGGGCTAGAGAGATGGCTCAGTGGTTAGGACCACTCGCTGTTCTTGTAGAGGACAGATTCAGAACCCAACACACGCAAGGTAGCAAATGAACATCCATGACTCCAGTTCCAGGGGATCTGACACTGTCTTCTGACTTCTACAGGCACTCAACACACATGGTACACTTACATATATTCAGGTAAAATGTTCATACACATAAAAATAAATACGAATTTTAAAATGAAGTTAAAAATAGAGCCTACAAGATGGCTCAGTGGGGAAAGATTCTTGCTTCCAAGCCTGACGACCTGAACTCAATCCCCGGGGACCACATGGTGGGAGGAGAGCAATGACTCCCATAAGTTGTCTTCTGACCTCCACGCATATGCGCTGGGACGTTCACATCCACACATAAATAAATAGGGGCTGGAGAGATGGCTCAGTGGTTAAGAGCACTGAATACTATTGCAGAGGACCCAGGTTCAATTCCCAGCACCCACATGGTAGCTAAGAACTGCCTTAGGTCAGGCATGGTGGCACATCCCTTTAATCCCAGCACTTGGGAGGCAGAGGCAGGTGGATCTCTGTGAGTTCAAGGCCAGCCTGGTCTACACAGGGAGCTCCAGGCCAGCTGGGACTAAAGGGAGACTCTGTCTCAAATAAAATAAGATAAAATAAAATAAAAATTCTTATTTTTTTAGAGTGTCACTGTGTGGCCCTGGCTGGCCTGGAATTCACTCACTATGTAGACCAGGCTCCCCTCACACTCACAGAGATCTGACTCTGCCTCCCAAGTGCTGGGATTAAAGGTGTGCACCACCGTGTCTGGCTAAAATCATAAGACCATGTCTGGCTAAAAACGTAAGATTTTTTTTTTCTTTTTTAGTCTTTTTGAGACAGGGTCTTCCTGTAGCCCCAGCTGTCCTGAACGCACTATGTAGACCAAGCTGGCCTTGAACTGACAGAGAGATCCACTTACCTCTGCTTCCTGGCATAAAACATAAGTTTTTTAAAGTTGAAAATAGAACTATTTTTTTTTCAAATTTTTATTTTATTTATTTATTTATGTGTATGAATGTAATGTCTGCATGTAGGTTTGTGCACCCGTTTCAGGCAATGCCACGGAGGTCAGAAGAGGGTCTCGGATTCCCCTGGAACTGGAGTTCTCCTGGAATTGGAGTTACAGATGGTTCTCAGCCGCCATGTGGGTGCTGGGGCTCAAACCCGGGTCCTCTGCAAGAGCAGTTGGCGCTCTTAACTGCTAGGCCATCTCTCCAGCCTGAAAATAGAACTCTTATCCAGGAGTGGTGCTGCATGAAAGTAATTCCAAACTCAGAAGGCTGAGGCAGAGTGATTGCTATAGGTTTGAGGCTAGCCTGGGCTACATAGCAAGACCTTGAAACAAACAAACAAACAAACAAAGAACTGGTGGGTCATATGCAGACAAATAAAAGGGAATCAGAGTGTTAAAGAGACATCTACACTCTCATATTCATTATAGCAGTGTTCACAGTAGCCAGTATATGGAACTAAAGGGAGACCCCATCTCAAAATGACCCCCCACCAAAAAAAAGTTGATATCAGAGGTAGAGTGCATAATGGTGGCTAACAAAGGCTAGAACAGGTGTCAGCAGGGAGGGATGGGGGAGATGACTAATGGGTACAGGGCTGCGGTGGAAAGAGTATATTCTTTTTTACTTATTATTATTATATTATTATTATTAATTATTTTGGCCTTTTTGAGATAGGGTCTCCCTGTAGCCCCATGAGATCCACCTGCCTCTGCCTCTGAAGTGCTGGGATTAAAGGCATGCATCACCACACCTGGCCCATATCTTTTTTAAAAAAATATTTTATTATTTTTATTTTGTGTTTAGGAGTGTATTGTCTGCAGGTGTGTGTAAGTGCATCCCTGTGGTGCAATGCCCGAGGAGGTCCAAAGAAAGTGTTGAATCCCCTGGAAATGGAGTTACAGACAGTTGTTAGCCATCAGGTGCTTTCTGGAAATTGAACTCAGGTCCTCTGCAAGTACAGTCCATGCTCTTAACTCAATAGCCATCTCTCCAGCCCCAGAACGAGTATCTTCTAATGTCCTCTAGCAAATAAGATAACTGTTAACATTTGCTTGATTATTTCTAAATAGCTAGAAGATGGCTTGAATGTCCCCAACACAAAGGAATGATGGTCACTTGAGGTGACAGATACACTAATTACCCCGATCTGATTACTATTTATCATATACAGGTACCTGGATATCGCCATCCCCCAAAATATGTATAATTATTTTGGAGTGTTACAGTATGGATGATTCAATGTCCTCTCAAGATGAATATGTGGAAAGCTAGCAAGTAAACGACAGGGTGGGTAATCTACTTAGCTGACCAAGAGAGCAGACTCTTAAGACATTAGAGAGGAAATCAAGCAACACCATTTATACTATAGAATACTTTTAGATTTGGGAGAATTTGTAGCAACAGGCACTTTGGTATATAGGGAGTAGATACATCTAAAAAATGGAGAAATTATTCCTTTCAACAAATGGTGCTTGATAGATATCAGTGGACAAAAAGAGGAGGACATGAATGAGGAGGAAAAGGAACAAGAACTTCAACCTAAATTTCACAGCATATGAATAGAAAAAAATGTAAATGGAGGGTGATGGGCCATGCATGTAATCTCAGCTCTGGGGAGGCAGAGACAGGAGGGTCCCTGGACTTCAGTGACAAGGCAACCTACAGGAATCAAGGAGCCTCGGGCCCCAGGGGAAGACTATCTCCAAGCCAGATGGACAGGTCCTGAGTCCTGAGTACACATTGAAACTGACTACATGGACCATGGATTTAAGTATAATAGGTAAAGCCACAAAAATTTGTAATAAAAATGTATATTTGATGAAAATTTTTTTATCTTAATACCAAAAACATCATTCATAAAATAAAAAAAATCAGACTAGGCATGGTGGCACAAGCTTTTGATTTCAGAATCAGGGAGGCAGAGGCAGGCAGATCTTTGTGAGTTTGAGGCCAGCCTGGTCTACATAGTCAGTTCTAGGCCAGCCAGGAGCTACATGGTGAGACTCTGTCTCAAGAAAAAAAAGAAAAATCAATGAATGGGATTTTGTCAACATGGAGTAGTTTTACTTTGTGAAAAATCCCATTAAGAGGATGAAAAGATAAACTACAATTAAGGAAAACAGATTTGCAATTGACATGTCTAAAAAGGGTTTGCATCTAAAGTATATAAAGAACTCTTGAAACTCTATAGCAAAAACTCCAATATAATTAATTGGAAAATATGCAGATTTGGAGACATTTCATTAAAGAGGATATAGCAGTGGATAATAAACACATGGAAAGCTTTTAGACATAACTATTCATCAGGGAAATGAAAAACTGGACCTTATTCCTATCCATCAATTAAGTCAGAGAACATGAAAAAAATATTGACAGTGCCATATGCTTGAAGGCTTGGATTTGGAGAAATTGGATGTTTCATATTCTGTTTGTGGAGATTCCAAATGCTATGGGCATGCTGGGAAATATTTTGACATATTTTAAAAATGTTTGCTTTGTTTTCATGAGGCAGGATCTTATTTCACAGCTCTGGTTGGCTTCAGACTTGCTATACAGCTCAGGCTGGCTTTGAACTCATGACAATCCTGCCTCTGCCTCCTGAGTGCTGAGAGTAAAGCATGCACTTCATGCCTAGC
Organism: Rhizomys pruinosus; assembly: GCA_009823505.1. NCBI lineage: Eukaryota > Metazoa > Chordata > Mammalia > Rodentia > Spalacidae > Rhizomys > Rhizomys pruinosus. Next base: position 5,177,148 of record VZQC01005766.1, on the reverse strand, counting down.
TTGACACATATTATTATTATTATTATTATTATTATTATTATTCTTTGAGACAGGGTCTCCCTTTTAGTCCCAGCTGGCCTAGAGCTCTCTATGTAGACCAGGCTGGCCTTGAACTCACAGAAATCCGCCTGCCTCTGCCTCCCGAGTGCTGGGATTAAAGGCATAACACATCACGCCTGGCCTAAAACGGTTCTTAGCCACCATGTGGGTGATTAAAGGCATGCGCCACCATGCCCCACTGGCACATGCTTTTAATATCAGCACTTGGGAGGCAGAGGCAGGTGGATCTCTGTGAGTTCAAGGCCAGCCTGGTCTACAAAGTGAGTTCCAGTCCAGCTAGGACTAAAGGGAGACCCTGTCTCAAAAATACAAAAAAAAAAGGGGCTGGAGAGATGGCCTAGCAGTTAAGAGCACCAACTGCTCTTGCAGAGGACCCGGGTTCAATCCCCAGCACCCACATGGCTGCTGAGAACCATCCATAACTCCAATTTCAGGAGAACTCCAGTTCTAGGGGAATCTGACGCCCTCTTCTGACCTCCGCGGCATTGCACGACATGGGTGCACAAATCTACATGCAGACAGTACATTCATACACATAAATAAATAAATAAAATTTAAAAATTAAAAAAATTAAAAAATTAAAAAAAATCAAATTTGTTAATAAAATACAAAAAAAAAGTCAAGCTAGTGTGGTAGTATATACCTTTAATTCTGGCACAGGGAGGTAGATCTCTATGAGATACAGGCCAGCCTGGTCTACTGGTCTACATAGTGAGATATAGACCAGGTGGGGCTACCAGGAGACCCTGGCTCAAAAAACAAAAATAAACAAAATGAAACAACAACAAAGCAGCTGGCAGTGGTTGTAGCCGAGCTGGTAGAATCCTTGTCTAGCTTGATTCCCAGCATTGCATACACCAAGTGTGATGGCATGGGCCTGTGGTCCTAGTTTCCAGGAGTTGGAAGCTGGAGGACCAGCAGCTAAGATCATCCTTGGCAACATAGTGATATTATTTAGGCCAGCCTGGGCCCTGTCTGGGAAAAAAAAAAAAAAAGCAGATTCCATAATGAAGATCAAGAATCATAGTAACAGTAGATTTCTCCTCCTTCATCCCACATGTAGCCAAATGGTTATGTGTGAAAACATATTGAAGACATTTCTAGATATTCAAAGAGTTGCAAACGTTTTCATCCATAAGCTCTTTCGTAGGAAGCTGCTGGGGAATGTGTTCCACCAAAATAGCTTAGAAACTGGCTAAGGAGGTAGCTCGAGTGGATAAAATGCTTCTGCAGAAGCATGAGGACCCGAAGGACCCCAGATGCATGTAAAGTTGGACATGGGTAGCATGTGTCTGTAGTCCCAGTGCTCCTGTGATGAAACGGGGCAGAGGCAGAAGCCCTGGATGCTTGCAAGGCAGCTAGTCCAGAACATGTATGCATCAGAGAACGAGACCCTGCGTCAGGCAAGATGAGGACTGAGACCCCAGTTGGTCCTATGACATCTACATGGGGGCTGTGGCATGCACACAATCCTGTACGTGACACACACACACACACACAAATACACACACACACACACACACTCACCACATACATGCACACACAGATCGTTTGAAAATTGCCTTGGAAATTTTCAAAGATTCGAGAAGATCATAGAGTCTAGATAGCAGTTTCCAAGAGAGGAGAGTAAAGAAGATGAATTACAGGATGGAGACGAAGGAAGATTCGAGGCGGAAGATTTCCAGAGCAACCAACACAGGTCACAGCAGTCAAAAGATCTTGGGAGAGCAGGTGTCTGCACAACGAAATGAACAGGTCAGCTAATGAATCTGACATAAAGAAGGTTCACCCACCTAGGGAAGAGGCAAGTACTAAGTTATTAATAAGGCCATAGAAAATAAACTGACAATGATAATTGGAAACATAGCAAGTCTCCATCTTAAAAAAAAAGTTGGAAGGTGGGCGTGGTGGCACATGCCTTTAATCCTAGCACTTGGGAGGCAGAGGCAGGCGGATCTTTGTGAGTTCAAGGCCATCCTGGTCTACAGAGTGAGTTCCAGGACATCTGGGGCTACAGGGAGACCCTGTCTCAAAAAGACCAAAAAAAAAAAAAAGTTGGGAAGGCGTGGAGAGACGGCTTAGTGATTAAGTGTTAAATGTTCTTCCAGCCAGGTGTGGTGGTGCCTGCCTTTAATCCCAGCACTTGGGAGGCAGAGGTAGGTGGATCTCTGTGAGTTCAAGGCCAGCCTGGTCTACATTAGCAAGCTCCAGGTCAGCTGGGACTAAAGGGAGACCCTGTTTCAAAAAGACCAAAAAAAAAAAAAAAAAGCAAAGCTCTTGCAGAGGACCCAGGTTGGGTTCATCACCCATATGTCAGCTTACGACCACCTGTAACTTCAGTTCCAGGGGATTTCACACCCTCTTCTGGGCTCATGGATTCCTACATGTACACAATTCTCATTTAAAAAATTGTAAAAGTGGGCTGGAGAGATGGCTCAGCAGTTAAGAGGACCCAGATTAGATTTTTAGCACCCACATGGTGGCTAGCAATGGTTTGGAACTCCAGTTCCAGGGGATCTGACACCTCCTCTGACCTCCATTGGCATTGTACAACACGGGTGAACCTGCATACATGCAGGCAATATACTTGTATGCATAGATAAAAACGAAACAATATTTTTCAAAAATGTCAGCATTTAGGAAGCTGAGGTAAGCAGATCTCGGTGAGATCAACTGAGGGTAGCCTGGTCTACATAAGCAAGTTCCAGGCCAGCTGGGGACACTGGGAGACCCTGTCTTAAAAAAAGACCCCCCTCCAAAAAAAAAGACAAAATAGAACAAAATAAAGCAAAAACAACAATAAAGTACAGTTTTACAAAGGGAGGGACAAAGAATATTCAGGAACGGATACTTCAAGTTGGTGAGACTTGGGGGCACACTGCCCCTTCCTCTGCTCCCTCTCTCTTCTTCCCTTTTTCCTTTCTTCTCTGTTTACTTTTCCATTTTTTTTTTTTTCCCATGGAGGACAGAGTTTGATGTAATCCCGGCTGGCCTGTAACTCATTTTTAGCCCTGAGCTCAGAATCGTCCTGCTGTAGCTCTCTGAACCACCACACCATTATATTTACATACTTTTAAACATATTTACAGCACATTTTATCATTCAAGTTATATCATTTTTCAATACAGAAAAATGAGCAAATCCTTAGGTGAAATTTGTAAATTTAGTATAAGAAATTAGTAGATAGTTCATAAGAAAAGACAGTCTTCCCCACTATTGCCAGATAACCATAATAAATGCATGTGGGCATGTGCATGAGTGTGTATGTGTGTGTGTGTGTTTGTGTGTGTGTGTGTGTGTGTGTGTGTGTGTGTGCGTGTGTGCAGGTGCATGTGAGACTACACATTATTGTGGAGACCAGAGGTCAACTTCAGGGGCTGTTCTCACATGCCATCCACCTTGACTTTCTTTTTTTTTTTTTTTTTTTGTATGTGTATGAATGTATTGTTTGCATGCAGGTCTGTGCACCCGTGTCGTGCAATGCCGCGGAGGTCAGAAGAGGGTCTCAGATTCCCCTGGAACTGGAGTTCTCCTGGAATTGGAGTTACAGACGGTTCTTAGCCGCCATGTGGGTGCTGGGGATCGAACCCGGGTCCTCTGCAAGAGCGTCGGTGCTCTTAACTGCTAGGCTATCTCTCCAGCCCGACTTTGTTTTTTTTTTGAAACAGGGTCTCCCTATAGCACCAGCTGGCCTGGAACTCCCTCTGTAGACCAGGCTGGCCTGGAACTCACAGAGATCCACCTGCCTCTGCCTCCTGAGTACTAGGATTAAAGGTGTGCACCACCACACCCTGCTTAAAAATGGGTATTAGCCGCCCTGTGGGTGCTGGGAATCTAATCTGGGTCCTCTGCAAGAGCAGTCAGTGCTCTTAACCGCTGAGCCATCTTTCCAACCCCCTACCTTGACTTTTGAAACAGTCTCTCACTGGCCTGGAAGTCACTGGTTAGGTTCCAGGAAACCTCAGGGTCCATCTGTCTTAGCCTCTCTGACACTGGACTTAAAAGCCTACCACCATCGCATTTGTCCTTTTCACATGAGTTTGTGTCCTCTGGCAAGTACAGGGTCTCCCTGTGGCCCTAGCTGGCCTGGAACTGGCAGTGTAGACCAGGCTGCCCTTAAACTCATAGAGATCCACCTGCTTCTGCCTCCCAAGTGCTGGGATTAAAGGTGAGTGGCACCACATCTACCATGAAGTTCTTTTACAAGCAGACTGTCTTTTTCAGCACTCGACATCAGAAGTTGTGAGGTATCAAGGCCTGCCATTACTTGTGATATTAACTTGAGTTCATGGTTAGCTAGAACTTAGTTTGCTTTAATGTTGTAATTTTTCTCTTTGGCAAAAAAAAAAAGTTACTCTATGAAAAGGGTTTTGTGAATATGAAAAGATATCAAGTATTGGTTAACAAAAATCCAAACCACCGTGAGGTCTAACTTCATTCCACAAGGATGTGAGGGAGTAGAGTTGGCCAGGATTCAGAGGAGTTGGAATCCTCATACTTTATTGTGGAAGTCTAAAATGTGATGCACTTTAGAAAGCAATGTGTCAGGTCTTTTGGGAAGAGCGCGGGCTGCTGTGTCTCCTAGGAGACCTAATTCAGGATTCCAAATAGCTGGTTCATTGAGGAAGGAAGAAGATTGACCACTTCTGACCTTAATTTGGAGGAGTCTTTACTAGAGAATTTTGGTAATTTTTGTTTTAGGTTTAGCGGTACGGGGGCTGGGGTAGAATACTGCTGCCCTCAATCTGGTAAAATAATTCTTTTTAAAGAACTTATTTGAAGAACTTTTGACACTATTTGGGCATGTTTGTTAAAAATGCCAGCTTTGCCGGGCACGGTGGCTCACGCCTTTAATTCTAGCACTTGGGAAGCAGAGGCAGGCAGATCTTTGTGAATTCAAGGCCAGCCTGGTCTACAGAGTGAGTTCCAGGACAGCTGGGGCTACAGGGAGACCCTGTCTCGAAAGACCAAAAAAAAAAAACAAAGACAAAAAAAAAAAAAAAGACCAAAAAATGCCAGCTTAGGGTTGGGGGGTAGCTCATTTGGTAAATGCTTGGGCTTTATTCCATCAACATTTGTAATGGGCCTGACAAATCTGAGGCGAAAGAGTCATGATTTAAAATAAAAGATTGCTGCATAAAAAGAAAAAAGAAAGCAATGCATCAGTTCTTCCAAAGGCTAAACATAGGTGCTTTTGACCCAGCAACTCTTTCCCTAGGTATATTCCTAAGAGAGATGGAAACATGTCTGCACCAAAAAATATACAAGAATAGTTACGTCATGTTATTTAATTTGGAAAAAAGTGGCAACAATCTAAATGTCTTTAAATTGAATAGCCGGGCGTGGTGGTGTACGCCTTTAATCCTAGCAGAGGATAGATGGATCTTTATAAGTTCAAGGCCAGCCTTGCAGAGGCAGAGGTAGGCGGATCTTTATAAGTTCAAGGCCAGCCTTGTCTACAGAGGAAGTTTCAGGACAGCTGGGGCTACAGGGAGACCCTGTCTCGAAAAGGCCAAAAAAAAAAATTGATTAATAAAACACGGTAGAGTAATACAGTAGAATATTATATGTATATTGAAAATCAGTAGAATGTCTAGCTGAGAATGTAGCTCAGGTGGTAGTTTGCCTAGGACTCACAAAGCCCTGAGTTCAATCCCTAGAACTGCAGGAAACTGGGTGTGGTGGCACACAGCTGTAATTCCAATACAGAGGCAGGGAGATCAGTAATTCCAGGTTATCCTCAGCTGGATAGTGAGTTGAAGGATACCTGGACTATATGAAACTCTATCTTGTAAACAAAACAAACAAACAAACAAATAAACAAAAACAAAAGTAATTTTCTAAAAATAAACAGCAAACCAGCAGCTGCCAGCGGGTGTGGAATGTGTGATGGAATGGGCCACTAACTGCTAATGAGAAGGGGATAAAAAGGTTCGAAAATTAGGTTGTCAAGATGGTTGTGGCACATTTTGACACACTAAAAAAACACTGGAGCATACATTTTTTTTTTTTTTTTTGGTCTTTTTGAGTCAAGGTCTCCCTGTAGCTCCAGTTGGCCTGGAACTCATTATGTAATCCTGGGTGGCCTTGAACTCACAGATATCTGCCTGCCTCTTCCTCCCAGCTGCTGCGACTAAAGGCATGCACCACCATGCCCAGCTGGAGCATACATCTTTTAAAACTTCTGACTTCTCTATTTAATGTGTATAAATATTGTGCTTGCATGTATATAAGTGCACCCATGTCATGCAATGCCCATGGAGATCAGAAGAGGGTGTCAGATCCCCTGGAACTGGAGTTATGGTAAACTCTTAGCTGTAAGCCATTGTAAAATAAAAAAGGAAATTATATACTTCCAAAATACAGTGCTACAATGTAAGCACTCCTGCTTCAAAAGGGATGAATAGGGGAGTAGCAAGGAAAGATGTGAGCAAAACAAGGTAGAAACCACCAGGACAAATATCAGGTCCCCGTAGCTCCATGGCTGGCTTCCAGGGCACATAGTAGAACACTGTGAGTGCAAGGGCCCGCGGCAGGCCTGTCCCCATGGCCTGGCTGCCTTCCAGCCCACAGGACCTCTCACTTGTCAGCTCCCCTCAGCAGAAGTTCCACGTTCCTGGTATTGTCAGCTTCCTGGGATCTCCACTGCAGCTTCATGCTTTGCTTTCTTGCGGGCTGCTTGCAGGTTTTCTGATCCTGTCACACATTGCCTGGCCTCCCAGGCTTTCCTTTGAAATATGGTGGAAGCTTCCTTGACCCCATATCTCTCGCCGGCTGCATTCCTGAAAAAACCAGCACGTGTGGATGACACCAAAGTCTGCCACCAGCTTGGGCAGGAACAGACTCACTTCTGGGGACTACAGAGTTGGCTCAGTGGTTAAGAGCACGGAATGTTCTTTCAGAGGACCTGGTTCAGCACCACATGGCAACTAACAACCATCCATAACTACGGTTATTTACTTAAAATATTTTATTTGTTATTTTTATTTTATGTGTATGAGTGTATTGCCAGCATGTAGATAGGTGCACAGGTGTTGTACAATGCCCACGGAGGTCAGAAGAAAGCATCAAATTCCCTTGGAACTGGAGTTAAGGATGGTTGTTAGCTGCCATATGGGTGCTGGGATTGAAACCAGGTCCTCTGGAAGAGCAGTACCCTTGATCGCTGAGCCATCTCTCCAGCTATTTATTTATTTATTTATTTATTTATTTATTTATTTATTTATTTTTGCTTGTTTGTTTTGGGACAGGGTCTCCATATAGTCCCAGATAGCCTGGAACTCACTATGTAGACCAGGCTGGCCTCTGTCTTGGCAGATCTTTGCCTACCTATGCACGCTGAGTGCTGGGTTTAAAGGTGTGCACCACCATGATCAGCTTAAAGATTTATTACTATTAATTGTATTTATGTTGATGTGTGTCTATAGGAGTGAATGCTGTGTGTGTGTGTGTGTGTGTGTGTGTGTGTGTGTACATGTGCTTTGCTCACAGAAGCCAGAAGAGGGTGTCAGATCCCCTGGAGCTGAAGTTACAGGCCGTTGTGTGTCACCTAAGGTGGGAACTGGTGGGTTCTGGGAACCAACCTCAAATCCTCTGCAAAGCAGGATCTGCTCTTAACGACTGAGCAATCTTTCCAGCTCCTTAGACCATAATTTTTACATATAGTCCCTCTCTCTCTCTCTCTCTCTCTCTCTCTTTGCCTTTTTTTTAAGACAGGGTCTCCCTGTAGCTCCAGCTGGCCTGGAATTCCCTATGTAGACCAGGCTGGCCTTGAACTCAGAGAGATCTGCCTGCCTCTGCCTCCTGAGTGTTGGGCTCAAAGGTGTGTGCCACTATGCCAGACGACATCTAGCCTTTCTCAAAGTCTCAAAGCAAACACAAAGTTTTGGCAAATTCTTTGTCAGAATGTAACAAGAATAGTCTGTAGTTTAATTCCCAACATGATTCTAATTTCTACCTGAAAACTCATTACTATTTATTATTTATTTATTTATTTATGGATTTATTTTTATGTGTATGAGTGTTTTGGCTACTGCATGTAAGTGTACCTGTGGATCCAATGCCTGCAGAGGCCAGAAGAGGGCATCAGATACCCTGGACCTAGAGTTACAGATGGTTGTTAGCCACCATGTGGGTGCTGGTAACTGGACCTGGGTCTTCTAAAAGAGCAGCCAGTGCTCTTAATTGCTGAGCCATCTCTCCAGCCCACGACCTTGGTCTTTTCTGGCTATACTCCTATCAGCACTCTTTTAGCTCCTACTAGAATCACTCATTAAGCCCACCTATAGCATTCTAAGCTTTTTCTTGCCTGTTTTACCAAACTTACCAAATTCTATTTCCATGTAGTCCCAGCAACGAGCTCACAACCATTATCAATTTTAGTGTTGCTGTGGCAGAATATCTGATGTAAACACCTTAAGGGAGGAAGGATGTATTTTGACTCATTGCTTCAGGGGCTTTGCCGCATGGTCAGCTGTTTCCATCTCTGTGGATCTGAGAAGAGGCTGAACCTCATAATGGAAGCATCTGGTGGAAGAAAGCAGCTTACCTTATGGCAGACAGAAAGCAGAGAGAAGTGGAGGAGGCCAGGGTGAGATCTAGGCCCCAAGGAGGCAGCCCCAAGCACCTACTTTCTCCTGATCTCTCCAAGGCTCCAGCACCTTGAAAAACTAGTACCAGCTGGAAATAAGCTTTTAGCACATGAACCTGTGGGAGACACTTAATACTCAAGCCATAACACTTGCTGTGTAAATGTTTACCCATTTCATTTTTGTGGCTGCTATTTAATAGAATACATACCATAATTTATTAAACAGATCCCGTATTGTTTAATATTTATCTTTCCCAACTCATATGAACAATGTTTTCTTTTTCTTTTTTTTTAATGTTATTTATTTTTATATGTGTATGAATGTACTGTCTACATGTAGTTTGTGCACCCGTGTCATGCAATGCCACGGAGGTCAGAAGAGGGCATCGGATTCCCCTGGAACTGGAGTTAAAGATGGTTCTTAGCCACCATGTGGGTGCTGGGAATTGAACCCGGGTCCTCTGCAAGAGCAGTCGGTACTCTTAACTGCTGAGCCATCTCTCCAGCCCCGTCTTTTTTTTCTTTTTGAGACAGGGTCTCCCTGTAGCCCCAGCTGTCCTGCAACTCTATATAGACCAAGCTGGCCTTGAACTCACAGAGATCTCCATCTGCCTCTGCCTCCCAAGTGCTGGGATTAAAGGTGTGCACCGCCATGCCTGGCTTGTGAACAATATTTTCATAAACATCTCTGGTGTCTGGATATAAGGACACCTGTTCATGTAATGCCCTCAGAAGCCAGAAGAGGGACTCAGATCCCCTAGAACTGGAGTAACCACCAGGTGGGTTCTGGGAGCTGAACTTAGTGAGATCAACCAGTACTCTTTTTTGATGATGATGGCTTTTTTGAGACAGGGTCAAAATAAGCTGTGCTGGTACACACCTGTAATCCCAGTAATTAATTGGCAGAGGCAGGAGGGATCATCAAAAGTTTCAGACTAGCCTGGTCTATTTAGCAAGTTCCAGGCCATCCATGACTACATAGCTGAGACCCTGTTTCAAAACAAAACAAAACAAAGCCAAAATAAACCAACTGATGTTTTCATCATTTTAACCAGAGCTATCAATAAATTACTTTTTCTCTTAAACTTTTGTTTTTTTGGTCTTTTTGACCTTTAGTCTCAGCTGGCCTGGAATTCGCTCTGTAGACCAGGCTGGCCTTGAACTCACAAAGATCCGCCTGCCTCTGCCTCCCAAGTGCTAGGATTAAAGGCGTGCGCCACCACGCCCAGCTTAGACAATTTTCCAAATATCTCTAAATCTGTCTGTTCATCTTATAATCATGATCTGAAGAAAAAAAAAATCATGATCTGATACAGGCTAAGTATCCATTACCTAAAATGCTTGGGACAGGCTGAAGCATTTTTGAAATTTGGATTTTTTCAGAGTTTAGAATATATACATATATACACACACACAAAATGAATCAATAAATTACTTTTTCTCTTAAACTTTTTTTTTTTTGGTCTTTTGACCTTTAGTTCTAGCTGCCTGGAATTCGCTCTGTTAGACCAGGCTGGCCTTGAACTCACAAAGATCCCGCCTGCCTCTGCCTCCCAAGTGCTAGGATTAAAGGCGTGCGCCACCATGCCTGGCTTATTCTCTTGAACTTTTTAAATTTATTATTACCCGTGTGTTTCTGGTGCGTGTTTGTGGCTATGCCTGAGCCATAGACACATGTAGAGGCCAGAGGACAACTGTGTGGAGTTGGCTCTTTCCTTCTTCCTTTAACTTGAGTTCTGAAGATCTAACTCAGGTCACCAGACTTCCCCCACTAAGCCATCTTACTGGCCCTGGCTTTCTATTTTTTTTTTTTTNGATGTCCTGGGGATAAGACCCAAAAATAAACAAAAAATTACATTTCATACACATTCACATTGCACCTATGGTAATTATAATATAAATATATAATTCATATATTTTTTGGATTTTTGTTAATTTGGGACAGGGTCTCCCTAGACACAGCCCACCCGGAAGTCACAATGTGAACCCAGGGTTTGTCTTTTTTGACTTTCTTCTCTATCTTTTATGCATGATTTTTTTCTTATTTCTTTTTTCTTTTGCTTTTTTTTTTTTTTTTTTTTTTTTTTTTTTTTTTTTTTTTTAAAAAATTTTATTAATTATTCTTTTATTATTGTTTCTATTCTTCTTTTTCCTTTTTGGTCTTATTTCATTTACTTCTATATGTGTTTTTACTCTGCTCCCTTTTGTTTGAATGAGGCCAGCCACTCATGATCATGTGTGGACTTTTACATGTGGGTACCAAGTCAGCATTTCAGATTGTAGGTTTGGGTTGTTCAACCTGTAGTAATGTTGAGGTGATTCAATAGTGTCATTCATTCAAAGATTTTCAGTTTAATATCTGCCACATAAAATTGTAGTTGGATCCTTCGTTTTGGTCTATTATTTTTTTTGGTTCTGTTTTTCTCGTTTATTAATTTTATTTGCACTTTTTATGTTTGCTTCTTTTTTCACTATTGTTTTTTTCCATTTGGTGTTTGTTTTTTTTCATTCTTCTCTTTTTTTTTTTATCGTGTTCTCACTGGTTGCAGTTTTGTTAGTGCTCTCTGCGTATCAATGCGGGTTTTTGTGGTTTCTTTAGTTTTTAATTGGCTCTGCGGAAACTGACTACAATTTGGTTTATAAAAGCAAGGCCCGTAGCGGGCAATAAATCAAATTCTCCATTACCATAATTACAGAATTCCTGGTTGTCATTTTTTTGCATGTTAACAGCCAAAGCAGGCCTTTGGTCCTTCGCCTCTGCCTCTCCCTCACAAAGGTCTGGCGTGTTGGTAGGGACTCTCATCATAGAGAGTTAGAAAAAGGGAGCGGTTTCTGTTAGGACCCACCAACGCCTTCACAAGCAAACTTAGAGATTGGAAATAGACTGGTTGTAAGAAAAGTTGATATGTGTAGAGAAATATGTAATGAAGAGGAACAATTTTACCAAGTGGGTCTTGAAAGAAGAAACCTTTTTACTTTTTAGGAAGGCCCAGAGGGTGCCTAGGGGGCCAGAGATGAGATCATTCCTTGCCTTTCAAAGCGTTTTCCAATGTGCGGCGAAGGCGCCCCGACCGGGGGTCACTGCTTAGTTTTTTTTGGACAAGAGGTCCCGCGAGCTCCCGGTCTTGTGGCTAGTCGGAAATTTAACCTCCATGAGAGGCCCACACGCAGGAGTGAGCGTTGAAACGTTTCCGGTGCGTTGTTTGCCTGGATGAAACCAATCTGGTAGGAACCTCGGTTCCCGAATAATGGGATTTCCAGGGGGGGGTAAAACTCAACTGCAATGCCCACTCTCGGCGTTGGCAAGGCCTGCGCGAGGCCACACTTGCAATAGAAAAACAACCTTCGGGAGAGGAGTTGCCACACTCACTCCAGCAGCTTGGATCTCATAGCGTCGAGCACCCTACCATGCAAGGAGCAGTGTACAGCCCCTTACTTAAACACTTACAACCATTTACAAGTGGAAACCGACAAAGAGGTGCGATGTCAGTTGCTAACCTATTTTCCATATGAAAGCAAGAGAGGGTTAACCGAGAAGGAACAAAATAAAAATGTCAACACTAGGCTTGGGTTGATATAACAAAGAAAGCTCCATACGTAAAAAAAAATTACTCAACATACCTTGACAGGGTTTCTAGTTACAGAATCTCCATTGTGTGAATGAGATCCGAACAATAGCTCCTTAGGGAGGAGCAAGAGTGGATTTGGAATTGAGACTTTAGAGAGGTGATTACATCATCCCCATCTTACTTTCACTAATAGGAAAAGGAGTTACTAAAAAAAAAATTTACAAACAATCTTTGGACTGTGTTGGGGTTTCTTTGGTTCGTTCTTGTTTTTATGATGGTCTTATATATATTTTTCGAGATCCGCGCAAAGCATTGAACCACAACCTCGAGCTAGGGGAGGTGACCTCCTCTACTTATTGTTTATAAGGATGGCCCCAGCTGATGGGGCCTGGGAGCTCCTAACCCACTCATGAGGTATTTTAGGAGTTTCCAACAGGGCCAGCGTTTGCGTCCTTGACATCTAAGTGAAGAAACTGTATCCCTACATAAAGGGGGATTAGGGGATCCGGGGCTCGCTCGGCCTCTTTTTACTCGCGATCAAATTAATTCCGTACCTGCTCCCGTAGAGTGTGGGCCTAGAAACGCGATGTCAAGTTAACGCGGAAGGTATGTTTCGCACAACCCTATCACACTCTTATCGCCACCAACACGAAGCGAGAAAAGTAAAGTCCTAAAGGTGGAACGAAAAGTGTCTCTTCTTTGAGAAGAGCCGGGGGCCATTGCTTGGTTTGCTTGGGAGAATTGAGTTCTTGTTAGACCATTGTTTTAGACTAAAAGGATTATATTAAAAGAAATATGGCACTAAGTAACTCCTCTGCTAATTAAAGTCTAATTTTCATTTTGCGTACCTTTTAATCACTAATTCTACATTATGGTCAGGTTTTGAGATAATGCATTTTATTAAACAATAAAAGAACTGATTCTTGCATACACTCTGGCCAGCAAGTTCAAATGCAAATTTTCATTTGCTATGGTAAAACAGTAATGCAGCAAGTCCTCACTCTGACATTAAACCAATTTACTTAAACAAGAGAAATAAAACCCAAGGTCCTTTTGCAAAGAAAAGGCGGAAGGCTCAAGCTCAGCTTGTGCCATTCGGCGTTAGTAGGAATAAACTGTTCTTTGAAGAAAGGTGGGAGCCGAGTCACATTTATCTTCCTACTTAGTTCCACTCCACCAGTATCAAATGGATATATTTTTTTTCTTTACTCTTCTACTCATCCTTTAAATATCAATTTCTTATTTTTTGATCAAAATATCTTCTAAGTATGCTATTTTCTTTTAATTTTTCCCAAAAAAAGGGATACTTCTGTCCTAATGTTTGAAAGGGAAACATATACAACCCCCCAATAAACAAAGGAGTAAAAAAACAAAAACACTATGGAAAAACACAATGCGAAACAAGTGCTTTCATATAATCAATTATTATATAATATAGAATTAAATTTGGTTTGAAGGAATATCTACATAAATTATCTAATTCACTTATTAAGCAACAATCGCTCTTTATAAAATGGTACCATAGATTGGTTTGACCACCAGGAAGAAAGTATAGGGATTGGCAGCGCCAAGTTGCGGCGAGAATGAAAGATAGAAGTAGTCGAGTGCCTATTTTGCCTTTTTGGAGGAGAGAGCCCGATACTATATTTACTAGGTTGGTGCACATTGTCGCGCTGTTAGTTTTGGTTTGTGCTCTTTGTTTTTCTTTTATTCGCCAAAAGGGCACACCATTGGGAGGCCAGAGGGGGGCAGGGCAGGGGAAATCTCGCTTTCTGTTTCTAGAAGTGTGTCCCAATTTGTGCCCCAAGTCCAGGGGTGATTTTTGCCCCTACTGGCTAGAGAGCCCTTCGGATAAGCAAAAAGCTTTCTCCACTCCTGTAAATATCAGAGGGCCTCCCAGGGCGCTGGTTGAGAGAAGGAGAGCTCGAGCATAACGAAAGGGAGAGATAATTTCAACAAACTGCCGCTCTACTCTCATAACCTATCAACATGAGAGACTGAGTGCCTAGGAAGAAAAATTAAAATTAAAAGGCGGGAAAAAATATAGAACTTACCAAAAGGGCCGCAAGACACTTAAAAAAGAGATTGTTGTGTACTTTGTTTTTTAGTTGCTCGCATTCCTTTATATCGTAGGAGGGGGGGACTCCCAGATTTTCGCTGACGGGATTATTCTGACCCCACCTGGAAATCCATCTGACCCAAAGAACGCAAGTCGCTCAGTGTTTAAGTGCCGCTCTTATACCAAGCGCTTGTGATTCCCAACAAATACTTCTCCTGAGCTCACATCCCCATGTAGTGGCTGTATTTCAGTGTGAAGGGGGTATGTGTTTTTAGACCAAACCACTCTGGACTCCCTCTCCTAATTTGGAATTTTATACTCAGACCAACTTTGTTTTGCAAACAGACACACTTAAACAGAGGATATGCGTTGACTTTACGGAATAAAAGAGAGAGAGCCACCGGCCCACGCCGCCGTGGGGTGGGAACTCTATTTTAGAAAATAAACCCAAAAGTAAAGAGTCTTTGTCTGGTTAATTTCAACTATTGAGAAGGGGGCCCTGAGACTGTGGCCAGCTCCACGTGTTGCGGGCAGAAAGGACAGGCGGACATTGACTGTAAGCATTGAATGTTTGAACAAAAACAAAAGGGGTTTTGTGGAAAGGGCACACAGCACATAAGGGCTACCGAGACCAGATATTAATACTCTGGTGTAGAGGAATTTTTTTACATTTACTTTAGTTCGAAGAGACACCCCTAACTGTACTCAAACTGAAAATTTAGGGTTTTAGGAGCCCGAGCGATGGTTGGGGAAAAGGGGCTGGCGGAAAGATAAAGGAATAAAAATGCTGGTAAAAGAGTATAAATGTTGTGCTCCAGGAGCATCTGCTTTGAGGGTGCCAGAGAAAGACGTGGTGGAAGAGCAAAAAATCAGACAACCACCACAAGTCATATTCTTTTATTGAATATCTGCGGCCTCTTCTTTTAGGGATATTTACATTTACTTTTATATTTTTATTTTGTATGTTGGGGGGGCGTTTATCTGTTATCATGAGATAAGGGGGTAGAACCAACAGGGAAGAGTGAGTTAATATAACATACATCCCTTGTGTAGCGACCTACCAGTCTTTTCGATCTCGCCGCGGCAAATTAAAAAACTCCATTTTGAGACTACTGTGATTCTCTATGGACACTTTCTTTAAGAGCTGGAGAGTTGAGCCATAGTTTTTTGTGATAAAATGTACACTCATTTCGAAACCAACTAAAGACAGTATGTTTTCCCCCCTACTGCCTTCCCTTGCCTCTCTCTATAAGCTTCCACTCTCTCCCCTCTCCCAAGAAGTACAGCTCTGCGTAATCAGTGATTTTCCATTTGAAGGTATCTGCTATGTGTTTTCCTTAAATATATTACATGAGTGAGGGCGAGCAATTTTCATGCATTACAACGCCAAACCCTCAAATCTTAATCACAAGCGGACATGCTTTTGCCTTAATGTTGAAATAAACTGACAGAGTAAAAGGCTTCCTCGTTGTTTGTTATATTCTCACGTGTTTTTTTTTTTTTCTGGTTAGTTTGTTTTCTTTAATTGTTTTTTCACCTTATTTTCTGTGTACATTCTTGGTCTAGGTCCAATAAAGATCAGTCAATATGTGGGAATGCTTTGATTCTTTCCTAACTACGGGGTTGATGCTGCGACCATGTAGTAGAAGGTGGTTTGTTATTCAGCTCACATCTCCGCCTAGCCTGTTTGTCGTTGTAATTTTGCCGCCGGGAGGTCAAGGTGCACCAGGGGGTGTGCGATACTGCAGGGGAAGGTTCAAACAAAGGGTGAGAGGAACTTGGCGCTACGTCGGCTTCCCCCTGGAACTGGAGAGTTTTGTCTTGCACCTTGAAGATTGGAGTTATTCGGACGGTTTTGTCTTACGTTCAGGCCGCGGGCCATAGTGCTTGAGGAGTTTTCAGCTGGCGAGGGCTCCATTTAGACCCAGGTTATGCACTCTGCAAAAGTGAGGCTACTGAGCGAGTCTGGGGGCGCCTCTTACCTTCCTTTTAGACACCTCCACCCTGGGCTCAGGCCTCAACATCTTTATTACTCGCACCAGTCACCCAGAGAATAACATCACCCCTTTATTCTTTATTTATCTTTTTTTTTCTTGGTCTCCCACCTTGTTTCGGTAGTGGGGACCACACGGCAGCTCTCTCCACCTGTTCTAGACCGGCTCCGGGGAGAGGGGCTCTGTCGCGTGCCGACACTTCACACCTACCACTACTGGGACTGGACTCCAAGGAGGAAGAAGGAGAGGAGAGTGCTCAGGCCTTAGTTGAACAATACTCCACAAAGATTCCTCGCCTAGAGACCCTCATAGGGCACATATTCGCCTAAAGAAGCGCGCCCCACTTGTGCTCAGATCTTTCTAAAAAGGCTTTGTGGCCGAGGCCCCACAGTCCCTCCCCCAGCTATAGAAAGGCCGCCCTGCCGCTTCATATTCTTTAATTTTTTTTGTTTATTTTTTTTTTTTTTTTTTTTTTTTTTTTTTTTTTTTTTCTTTTTTATTTTTCTTTCTAGCATATTTCCTCTGTACTTGAGTTTGGTGTGTATGTTACTTTTCTCAACCTCAGAGTGTCTTGGATTTCTCAATAAAGCTGGATATCCTTTGCCATCTGCAAAGGGGCTCTAGGCCTATCTGGCGGCCTTGCCCCCCAACCCCGTTATTGAGACCTTCGGGTATCTATAAGATTCGGGGGCTCACACAAGTTCCTTAGCCTGCGGATAGAGTCCAGATACCAATAGGGGTTCACTGGGGATTTTGTCTCCCCGTCAGAGAGAAAACCGTTGAGTCTGAAAGCTGTTATCTTTTTTTCGCCTGGGGAAGACTTGTTGGAGCGTTCTTTTCAAGGACGGTGCTCTAGGTCGGCAGCGAGGCCGCACGCGAGAGTGGGAGGTTTTCTTCATAGGGGGTTTCTTTCAGAGGGAGAGAGGGGTTGTGGCCAATCCCTTGTTGGGTGGGTCACATCTTGTGGATATCATGCAGTGCCAGGGGTGCAAGTGCACGGATCATCTGTTCGCACCATCCTTTTGTTTGACTTTAAAACCGCGTAAGGGCAGCCATAAGTTTAGAGCCAAATATTCTTTCTGCCAAAGCCTCCCTTTGGTGGATTCCCCATACATTATTTTTTAAAAAAGCCATTCAAATAAAAAGTTTTAGGTTTGTGAGGATATATTTTCAAACTTTTCAGGGCAAGTAGGGGGGGCCATAGACAAGTGGGAAATCTCTATTGAGATTTGAGGGGGGATCCAGCACTGGTCTAATATGGTATTTCGAAGGTCCCCATGGGGCTAATGCCTTGATGTAGTACTTATTCAGGGGGACTAGAGTAACACCCATGTTCTTTTTTGAGCTCCAGTAAAAAGGAAAAAGTACCAGGGGGTAGTGCGGAAAAAGGGGTGAGTTATTTAGCAGGGGCAGGGACAAGATGGGGCTGCAGTGGTGTGGGAGGGAGCAGACTGGAGGATTTGCTGCTCTTTGCCATGGCTGGGGAGAAGAGTGGGTGTTCCCAGGGGTTTTGGGTTCCCAGTAATGGTTTCCCAAAAGCCAGGGGGGGTGAATAGGTTTAGCCAATTTCCTTCTGTAAACTTCTCCCCAAATTGCATTGGAAAATCCGATTATCCATTCCTTCTGGAACCTTCCACCCCCAGGTTTTAATGTGAGGGGGGACATGGTGTACTTAAGGAGCATAGGAAGGGTTAAAAAAAAAAAAAAAAAAAAAAAATTGTTTAAAAATTAAAAAAAAGGGATAAAAACAAAAACCCCCCATCCCAAGCATGGGTGTAGTAGCATGCAACTTGATTTTTAATTCTCCCAAGGGACGGTCCACAAAAGGGTAGGCGATGAAATTGATATGGATACACAAATAAGAACAAGTAGGGCCATTTCCCTTTGCGCTATATGTTCTTTAGATTTTTTATGGACAAAATTTCTCCTCTTCAAAAAGAAAACCTCAATATAATAGACAGAACGATAATAGATTTTTATTTAAAGGCGGTCTATATCCAAAAAAATATGGGCGCATAGCTTGTACATATAACCTAATGCAAAATAACTAATGTAACAGATCACCTATTTCTGAAGGACGTGAAGGGGGAAGAACGTCGGTTCCAGGGCACGAGAGACAGTCAGGCGAGAGTGATTTTTCCATCAGTGATCCAGGTATCTATAATATTATGTGTGCACGGGTCCTTATGGGAAAATTTAGCCTATGAAGCGGACCACCACCCCCACTTGTGGGCCGAGAAAGGAACCAAGGGAGAAGGGCAGCAGGTCGTGGAGGAAGAGAACTCTTATGTGAGTTTTTTCCCCAAGGGTGGTGGCCAAGGCCACCTCAGGCCTCCTTACAAAGGAAAGCCCCATAAGTCGCAGACAGTCCTCATTATATCTCTCCGCACAATCGAACTTGGCGAGTGGCGTGCGAACCATACATACCCTTCACTATGGCTTGGGATTATAAACAGGTGCTAGGAGTGGGGGAACCACATCGCGCTGTTTTTCTCGAGTAACAACTAACAAACCACAGAAGGAATCAGAAAACGGAAATATAAATACAAAGAAAAAATATAATTAATATAAAGTAATTGTGGAAAAAAATGACAAAAACACACTAAAAACTATACTGGGATTAGGAATTTAAAGTTGTTAAGCATCCTGATTCGACCTTTGACGCAAGTTATTTGGTGGTATATATCCACAAGGAAGTTCGCTATTAAGATAGGGTAAAAAGGGAGCACCTGTGCCAGTCTGAACTATGGTGTGAGCTAATACGTATATGTATGCATAGAAGAGGACCAGGGGTCTTAGTTTATCTTTTCTCCCCACGTCTTCGCGAAAGCACTCCTCATTCAGCTATTATGTGCCAGCTTATATAAGACAAATAACGGTTCTCATAAAAACAATTGATAACAGAAAAAACATAAAACAAAAGACTTTTATTGCACCGCATGCAAGTAGTGTTGGGTTAATCTCAGGTGGGCCAGTCGATGAGGAAAACATGACTCCAAGCAAATCTTTAAACGGGAAATTATTTTCTACTATAGGGGACTCGATAGCGTCAATCCCAATATGCTGAGTCTGAATTGTATTAGGTGCATTTGAAGCTTGTTATAAACATTTACTTTAGAATAATTTTTTATAGAGACGGAGGGGCTGAGAAAATAGCACCAAACTCGCGATTTAAATACTAAACATTACCGAAATTTAAGTATTTAAAACCTTATTTCAAAAAAATCAAAAATGAGAGTTTCCAAAAAAAATGGAATATTATGATTTTTCTTTACCCACTTCAAGAGTGGGCCAAACACCATTAAGTCTTTGTAAGAGGGGGAATGAAATAATGGAGGAGACCCTCGTTGCAGAGCCTGCTTCCTGAGGCTTGCCGGTTCATAAGTATACCAATAAAATCATTTAGACAATTCACTAGGCCACTCCAATCTTCATATGTTATAGCATTCTCCCATATAACTTGCATATATGCATTTATTGGAATGTATGTTATTATATGTGATGACAAACGAACTTCCACCCGATACCCCACCAACCCCTTTGAAAAACTCCGACACACCATCTCTAAGAAAACATTAGCTATGGTTTCTTTACTATCCTCATGATCCGAGTTGCTATGCTTAGGGGTAAGGTATCACACTTAACCATATACCCAAAGGGGAGGGTGAGCAACCCTAATCTATTAGAGTCATGTACAATTATTTGTTACCTTTTTTTATACCCTCAACTCTGAGTTTTGAGCTACAATAACCCCCATAGACCTATATCCTCGCGAGTATAAAACATCTTTAGTGGACAAATTTGCATTTTATTTTCTTAAGTGTAAGATACCTTCTTTTTTAGCAGGTATATATAGTGCAAAACTATAAAAGTAACGAGGGAGCAATATATTCTTGAGATGTTCGTGTTCCCTACCCCCGCGGAAAAGTATTACCGAAGTTTTTCGTGGTTTCATCAAGTATTTGGACACGATTTATCAAATAATGAAACCCCACAAAGGGTTGGATAGGGTGGGGGAACCAAGGATAAAGGTGGCAATACAGGCGGGAAAGAAATTAGTTGAAAAGAAGATGTAGTTGAGGAGCCTAGGGCGCCACAACCTTGCCCCAGCTTCCTCCAATAAATCCTGAGAGCGCCGAAAAACAAGGAAACACCAGTTCATTGGAAAAGAGAGAGGAATTCCAAAGGGGGCTTATGAGAGGGCGTCTCTTATATAACCAACCACCCATTTCCAAAACTAAGCCACCCCCACTTCCCAGACAATCCTCCCAGATGTATGGCACAAGCAATCCAACCTTTTTTCATAATAGGAGTGGAATTATTTTTAAACACTAACCCCGCACAACCCAGGACCCATGCCACTCTGTTTTCTAGATAGAGAGGACAACAAGAAATAATTAGCGTCTTATCAAGTATATTTCTCACTCTTTTCCCCGTCTCTTTCCCAATATTGAGAGGATTATGCCTTTTTACTTTTTATTACCACTATCCTCACAGGGCCACAGCGTTATCACACGATATTTAAATCAGTATAAAGATTTACTCAGTATACAAATACATAGGGAAATCCAAAGAGCCACTAAACTTCAACAAAATATAGAGAAAGAATACTAATCAAAAGAGAAAGCACTTATAAAAAAACCAACAGCTCATTGATATATTTACACAGTGTTAAACGTACCCATAAGCATTTCGTACGTTTTAAGAGATCCTAGGTCCTCACAACATATTTTAGATCTCTCCCTTGGAAAACCCTTGGATTTTTCTCCTTATTTCATAAACATAAAAACCTCAACTCATCCATTTTGGTATTACAAACCAATAAAAGGGCAAATCTTTCTTATCTTTTATAAAAAACATTAATTTTCTATATCCAATTTATAATGAACATTTTAAAAACATATCTTTTTAATTTTTTGTTTCCGATATTTTTGAAAATTAAAAATTTATTCATTTCATTTCCAGGGATAGGGTTGGGAATATTGAGTGCCTGGTATGGTTTGTTTGTATAGGTCAGTTAATGGTTGGCGAGGTGAGTGGTGAGCGCCGTTACATTTCTCTCACATTCTAAATAGCACCCCAACCTTTGGAGGATATGGAGTCAGAGTATGCTGGCTGCGCCTACAGAACAGTGGCTCCTGATAGAGCCGGTTTATGCGAGAACCAGAAGGATTTTCTATATTTTGCAATTTTTGGATTTATTTGAGGAGCCCAGAGGGGCCGTGGGTCGGAGTCACTTATTACATTAGTTGAGTATCCCCACCCAGCGCTTCCATAAATTAACTAGTGTGGTACTAACATGAGGATGATTCTCTTTCATGATCTCTAAAATTAATAACATAATAATAAATATATGACAATGACATGAATATATAAAAAAATTACTCATTGTGTGTTTAAGATTTTGTGTTTCATTCCTCACTCTATGTCATTTGTACTATATTTGTCCTGATTTCAAAAGAGAGGTTCTCAGTGATTACTTAAGTTGTGTATCACTTTGCCTGGGGATGTCCTCCCACTCATTTGTGTATATCTATGGTAGAGTAATTTGCACCCATTGGATGCTATTTGTTCCACAATTGGGTGCTCGCGATCAAGCTTTTGGGCGCCCCACTTCATTGGTGGTGGCGGCTAAGCTTCCACGCCGTTACGATGCGGCGAAGGGGAAAAATGCCAGATTCCCCCTGGTCGTAGAAATAAACCTGGTGGCATATTACCTGACATAGTTAAAGTGGGCCAACAAGTCTTCTATCCAACCCACAGCCTGTCTTATGAACCTTATGTTTTTACTAGGGGACAAACATTGTCACATAAATACCACAGGAGAAGTTATATCTTCCTCGACATCAAATTAACAAGAAAGGGCTAGTCGAGTATATTTTCGTATTTTACAAAATACGGCTCAGACTTATGGAATGTCAATATCTTCTTCCCAAGGGTCCCCAAACAATTTACCTAACAATATGTAATTTTTTATAACATATTTTAGAGAAATTTGAGGAAAAGACTTTATTAACAAAAAGAGATATCCATACAATAGTATCCATTTTTTCTCTTTAAAATGTCTCTGACCTCAAAAATGGACTTGGAAGGCTGCATTGCTAATTAATGGGAATTGAAATTCTTGTTCTTATCTGTATTAAGACGGAATAAAGCGTTTAGCTACTTAGTAGAAATAGAAGAGGGAGTGCGGAATTTAGAAAAACCAGCTACATACATTTCCACCCATTTGTCATTGTTTAGGGAATTTTCTTTCTGAGGAGGAGAATAGTTCAAGAAAAGCCTCAGGAGAGGGTTTTTTCTTCATATTTTTTTTTGATTTTTTTGATGCTGTGGCGAGAGAGGTTTTAATAATTGTAGTTATACATACAGGGAAGAGCTCTGAAAAAAGTTATTTTTTTACTGCTCTATTTTTTCCCCATCGGGAAAAGTTTTGGATTAATTCATTTTTTTTTTGGTTTTCTCTTTTAATCTGTATGTTGTGATTGAATTATTATGTTGAGTATACTATGTTACTTGACAATGTGCAACGTTGCTGTTTAGGCAACCCTGTACAGCTTTAGCGGCAAATTTAGTTTGAGTCCTGAGACTGGAAGAGAAGGTGCAGCCAACAGAGAGTATTGCGGGTCTAAGACATGATTCCACACTACTCCCGCGCAACGTGGGCATGGGCACGAGTTTTAGTATCTACCTTTCCAAGGTAAGGGGTTAATTGGGGAGGTTTTCAATGAGGGACAGGTTCCTCGGGGCCCCAGAACACCATGGATCCGAAGAAGATATTAGAGGGAAGCTGAGGGTAATTTCGTGAGTAAAAAATAAATACCGCGGGTGTCGCCTCTTTTTTTTGCGAAGAGATAAATTGAGCTGTCGGCAGACGGAACTTTCTTAGTTATTTTAAAGAAGTACAGCTTTTTGAAATTTATTAGCGGCCGCATTTCTCATACCACAAGGGAGACCCCTCATAATTTTTTTCAAGCTTTTCCTTTTAATAGGGGGGATCGAGGCACCATTAATGGCATGGAGTCAGGCCTAAAGGAAAGCTTTTTGAGTGAGGTGGAGGTTATTCATGTAAAATAGGAGCGCCCTTATCTTGACCCTGAATGGTTTTATCCATACATAGATCTCGAAGCCTTTCATATTAATTTCCATATTTATTAAAGGGAGTACAGGTATAAAGGAGAAATTTTCCCACTGGAGAAGGCGTTTAGTTTTCTATTATCGCATCTTACTACGGAGTTCTCAAAAAAATTTAAGGATTTTTTTAGGGCCACTTTAAAGTTCTTTTTTCACTATGGTAAGCGAGAGGGAATGGTGGGAGCTTTGGTTTGGTGTGGTGTATGAAAGGATTTCAACTAGATCTGTTAATTGGTGTTAGGCGGTTTTGACCGCGAGTCTGGATAAGTTCCAATGTAGGTGGGTTAGGGCTTAATATAAATTTGTCTGCACTTGTGGCATTTCTAAGAAAAACCCCCAGACTGGCCCCTACGACCTTTATTTATAACTTTTGCGCGCTTGAGGCAAGCCATTATAGGGTGGCCACTGTTTATATTTTTCTTCTTTAAAAACTTGTGTTAATATTTTATTGTTTTTTTTCTAATTTTGATTTCAAATTTTTATTTTCTAATTCTATTCATTCTTCCCCTTCTACGTAATTGGTGTCTCAGAGTGAATGTTACTGTCTCTTCTGTTGTGCGATTTTTTTGTAAGGTTGTGGTCTCCCAACTATACACGCCCATTGGGTACGTTTGAGAGCAGAATCATCGCATGTAGATATGAGCCCTTTAAGAGGTGTTAGGTCTTCAAAGAATTTGGATGAACACGGCAAGGGTGTCACGATTATATTCCCACTTGGAGGCACGCGAAAAAACTGCTGGTAGTTTTACTTCCCTAATTTGGTCAGAGGAATTGGAGATTACAGGGCATGTTTTTCTATTTTCCCTTCACAACGCTCGCCCCATTGTGGGCTTTATTAAGTGCATCCGCCAGAGACGAAATCAAATAAAAAAATCCCAACACACCGGGGTCCTTTAGGGCTGACAGCACGCAAATCCGATACTTAAGGCACCACACTTGATTTTCCTTAAAACACTACACAATTTAGGGCCAGTTCCTCTTATTCTCCAGCAGGAGATCCCTTAAAAAAATTGATAATGTGTGTTTTTTTTTTATTTTATGGTCTTATCTTTAGTTTTGTTTTTTTTAGTTCCCTTTTTATTCGAAAGACAGCAGGGATCTTTAAATCCAACTTTAAGCCCCAGGGGCTGAGTACCCCTTGGAAGTCTAGAAAACATCCGCTTCACTATAGCCGACTTATTGCCAGGCCCTCAATAGGCTCACTTCCCGAAAATCCAAGCGTCCACCGAAAAAAAAGGGATCCACCCTGGCCTCTTGGACTCCCCAAAAGTATATGGACATAAGGGTGGTTATATGAATAAAACGAGGGCAGAGACGTGCCTGTTAGGCTGCTACCCCTAAAACATACCCGAAGTCCATAGCAGTCCTGAGCCTTTTTTTTGGGTTCTATTTTGAAAGGGGGGGGACAGGGGGTTCTCCACTGTTAGATTCCTCATTTTTTCTTGTGGTTCCATAGGCGACCAGGAGAGAAAAAACTTTCAAGTACACCTTCTTTGTGGCCAGCTACCAGGGGGCTTGTGGTGGGGAAACTTGTAACCTTTCTCCATCCCCATAAAGAGAAAAAGAGAGATTTAAACTCACACACCAATAAGCTCTGCTTTGTCTAGGCATGTGCCCAGAGGTTAACAGTTACTAACAGCATTTATAAAAAGCAGAGCAACTTGCACGGCCCCACACCCAAAATCTTTGGGGCCCGGCCTCTAAACATTGCGACAATCTTTCTTTTTAACATATTTCTTCTTTAAAATAATTAATATGTTTCACAAATTCATTTGCTGACTCTCTAGCATGTGCCCATCCATCTACACAAGGCCAGAACCACCCCAAATGTTAGAAGGGTTTCTTAACAAGTATGGGGCGGGGGGGGGGGGAACAGGTTGGATAGGTGGGAGTTTGTGGTTTCTTCTTCCTATCTGAGCCTATAGTGTGGTGGGGGCCCATGAGTTGAGGAGGGAAAGACCCCATTTTTAATAACATATGAGGCAGGGTGGTTCTATGGGCTTGCGGCCACTCATAAAAGGCACCTTTTCTGCCTTTGTCTGGGCCTTAAAACAAGAAATATAAACGCGTTTAACTTAATTATCTATGAGCCCCCTCATTAAAGTGGTTGGTTTTTCTATTTATAGAAAAAAAATATTAAGGGGGAGAGAGGCTAATACTTGTTAAATAATTATAAAATGTGGATAATTCTTATTTACTACATTTTGCTAAGTTTTATCATCACAATTTTATTTAAAAAAATTATCAATATTATCGAGAGAGCAACACCTACTTATCAGTGCCAAACTATATACAATTCTCGCATTCTCCAGTTTTCCCTACCATAAAATTTTTCCTTCTTTCTCTTTATTAAAAATTTCGTTATTTTTTGAGAAGGGTATTTTACCCTATATATTAGACACACAAGTATTAAAATTTTAACAAAGCCTTTTAAGTAGGGCCCAAATCTGCAAGCTTTGGAGAGAGTTTGAATGTTATCTTTTGTTTGCTAGTCCCCAAGTGTTGACTGGGGAATTATGGCGAGGTTGTTTTGCAAAAAGAGTGTTATGCCCCACCAATCTAAAGGTATCATTCCACATTCTTATGGTTTTTTTCTTTACCAATAGGCGCCAAAAAAATTGAATAGGAAGGAATAGGTAGGGTATAATAATCATTTGAAAGACGAAACCAAAATTATAAAATTGGATTCTACACCAACTTATCGTTAAAAAGACAATTTTCTAAATGATCTTAATTAAATATTGGCTGCATAGTACAGCTGATGAAACATTGGTTGAATTAGAGGAGGAAAGAAAGGAGCTTTTCAACAAAATTACAATAATATTACCCTTCATATTTACTCATTATCGGTTATTTCGAATTATCATTTATTTGTTAATCTTTCCAACCTTTTTTAATAATCTTTTACTAAAAATAATAACGAATAGTCCCTCCATTATTCTCTTTCACTCTTCCATCATATTAATTATTATACCTATTCCAGGGGCGTGCTCTATATTACCGTATTTTCTTTGTAGTCTTGGGCGGAAAGGGGGGGGGGACTCCAGGGGGAACCCCCACGTGAATTTTTGGCTACTTGAGACCTTTTCTCAAAAATCAAAAAAAAATCCTTTATAAAGTTAAAACTTTCCAGAGTTTCACAAAGATTTTTTGGCTTTGTGGTTTTTTGTAAAAACCATTTTTTTTTAAAAAAAGGTTTCCAGAACACAAGGAAACATCTGAGCCATTGTCGAGTAAAAATTGCATGTTTTTTGATTTTCTCCCCTCTTATTAACCAATTATGGGCCCCCAGTAAGTCCCAAGATAAGGCAACTTATTAAAACAAAGAGAGAAGCACCACAAGGGATATGGTCTTGTACCACCGCCAGAAAAATTTTAGAGGGAATTTGTTTCACCACCTTGGGGAAAATCCGTTTTTTAGGAATGAAAATTTAAACAAAAGAGATATTGCTGGGCTCATTTTCTTTCCTCTTTTTTTTTTTTTTTTTTAATTATAGATGTTCTTCCGGATATGTGGTACAATCAATTGTTCTTGAGCTGTCTTGCATGTGCCAACAAAGGTTCTGTGCGAACCCGTGGCGTTGCGCAATTGCCGCGGGGGGTTCAGAAAAAGGAGAAGTATCGCAGGAGCGAGCTGGGGGCGGTACAGGTGGATATAGGATCAGCTTCTTCTTTCGCCCCTGTGAACAATCGCTGAGAGAGAAAAAAGTGTGATTTCTCCCTCCCGGGGGGCGGCGCCCATCTATAGGAGAAGATATTTAATAACATGTGAGACCGCAGAGTTCCCTTCCGGGTTCCCTCTCCTCGCGCATCACGTTTGGGTGTGTTTATAGGCTGGCAGGAGAGAGTGCGAACAAAGCGGTGCGCGATGGGGTCCTCTGCCTTAATAGAAGGGCATCGGCCGCTGTGATCTGTAGTATCCCACCAACATAGGGCCAGAATCTTACCTCCCCTAGCGCCCTCCAGGATTCAAATAAAAACAAGTGCATTTTGTATTCGTTTTGTATATCATACCGAGAGACACAAACAAAAACAATTGTTTTAGGGGTTCTTTTTTTACTGGCCCAAAAGATTGGGGGTTCAGAGGACAGGGCACAGGCCATAGATCCTGCTTTATGCAAAAAAAAACTAAAGCCTCTCGCGACCCTTCTCCCACACCCCAAGGGGGATTAAATAACCTATTAGGGATAACTTTGCGGAACTCAAGGAAACCCAGAAAATAAACCTATTTCTTTTATAATAATTCTAAATTTTATTTTTATTTTGTACCTCTACTCTCCTTTAATTAATTTATTCTATTTACCCTTTTCTCTATCCTTTACTCCTTGGTTGTATTTCGGACAATGTCTTTCCCTTAAAGCTGAATTCTGCATATGTATAGTGGGCAGATGTTTGAATGCACTCCTGTGTGGTTTGTTTCTATTTTTGTTCTCAATTTGTCTCGCTGAGATAGTGTTTCCCCTAGGTGGTGAGGTGAGAAAGGAGGGTTTTCCTGGATATTTGATCGCTCCTTTGGGTGGTAAAGTTGATACTGGGTGAGGTTTTTCCCTTGTGGGGAAGAATTTGGGGAAGTTTAGAGACATGGGATCGGTTTCTTTCCAGATGTCGTCGGCCATGTTGTGTGTGGGTGTGTGGTTTTGTAGGTGTGGGAGCGTGGGGGATTTGGTTAGATTCCCAACAGGAAGTGTTCACAGCCCTCTGTAAGGAAGGGCACAGCGAGGATTGCGGGAGAGACGCTATCTCCCTTCCCTATAGAGCCCGCTTGGAGTTATAGAGGGCGGCACACCATTTGTTCTTTACGGCATTAGAGCCCCCCCCATGTAGGGGCCAGACAAAGGAATAATGAGAAAATTTCCCAGGAGACTTTTCTCTAAAGTTTTGATTCCCCTTGGAACACTTCATGATAACAACACCTGGGCACAATATCTTATGCTGCCAACCCATTCATCTCTCGAGAAATTAACACATTCCATTCTCCCAGCCCCCCCACCCAGAGAACCGAAAAAGGCGAGTAGTCTTTGACGTAAACAATTATTAACCCATATATTATTTGTCCATTCCTAACATTCAACTATAAACATAGAGAGCGCGCCATACAAAATTCCTATAGTAGTTATAAGTAATCCCCCCCCCGAACACCATTCCTGATCTAACTTTATAAAGCATCGTGTCTTATATCTATGCTAAACTAAAATATCACAAATATGAATCTACAAACTTAAAATATTATTTTTTAACAATAAATATCCTATTAGGACAACCACTTTTTTTATAAAAATACATAAGTTGGGGTTCTTGAGGAACCAAAGCACTGCTGGCACAACTTACCAAACTTATCTCTTCTCAACATACGCTCCACATAGACCTAATAACTGAATAATAAACGGGAAGAAAAATGCACTTTATACAAGAAATAATTTTATTAAACCTTTTTTTCATTTTTAAAATAAAATGCAATATTCTATCGCAAGATAGACGGAGAGGCTGTGATTAGCAGACTTGGCCATGTATGGCAAACTCAAGGGTGTTGTGCCTGAACATTGTTTAAACGGTCTAAACCTATAGAGCGGTCGAAGTGTGCTTTAAGTGGAGGCGGAATTCCTACGCACAGAATTATGGCTACCGAGTGCTTTTTTTAACTTTTTACAAGGAAGGTGACCGCCCAGTGGGGTTTTGATTCCCCTAAGGCTCCATCTTCACCCAACATGTGGGTGGGGCTCCGAATAAGTACAACCAGTCAACTCATTCAAAAAAAAACCTTACCCCAAGAGATATATATCCCCTACTCAGCGAACTGAAGTTTCCAGCTGCTCATAGAATGAGGGTGGATAAAATCCTCTGCACCCCTACCACTGTGCTATTATTACTATTTTAGGATCACTCCAAGCCCATTAGGCAATTGCGAGAGGCTTATTGTATACAATTTCCGCTGTGTACCTCTTTGCAATACACTCCACAAATTCCTACTAGTAAAACCTCTCCATTGGGAGTAGAAACAAGCGATATATCCTCTCTTATCAATAGATACAACCGATTGTTCATACTTCTTAAACTGTGAATAAAACCAGACAATAAACTAAAAATTGATAGGTTAAAAAAAAAGATAACCATTATAAAACAGAATCAACACAAAAACAAATATAATAAATTCTTCTCGCACATTGTAGAGGGAGGTGTGACACAGGTGATGCTATTTCACTTTCCGGACGCTTTTTCTATCCTACAAAGAGTTTACCATTGGTATTATGAGGAAACACCTTCAAACTCTCTCCTTAAACCAATTGAGAAGTAATTTTATTAATTAAGAATATTAACCTAAGAACTATCCTCATGAGGTAACCTAATAAGATTTGGTAATGTCAGTTTGCCTATTTTTAAAAAATTTTTTTTTTTTGGTCTTTTCCTTTTTTTTTTTGACAGGGTTTTCCCTGTAGCCCCAACAGTTTTTTTTAAAGACAGGGTCTGCCTGTAGCCCCAGCTGTCCTGGAACTCACTATGGAGACCAGGTCAGGTTGGCACCAATTTCGCAGAGATCCACCTGCCTCTATCTCCCAAACACTGGGATTAAAGGTGTGTGCCACCACCCAGCATTCTATTTTTAATATTACTGAAGGCAACAGTTTTGCTGAAATCTCCACTATGTGATCAATGTCTATTCCTGTAGATTCCAATCAAAGTTCCCTCAACTTTGCCTTGAGCCGTCATCTGCAGTTTTCTCAAATTTCTCCCTGTTTTCCAGAGAAGTCTTTTGGGGACTAGACAGGTCTCTCCCACCTCCTGGTCTCCAAAGCAATACTCTATGTTTTAGTTTTTATTATGGAGGTGCATCACCTCCAGGAACCAAATTCCATTCCACCTTTTTGTTGCCTCCTAGCAAATGATCTCAAATTCAGCAGCATAAAACAGTGCCATACCTGTGCACATGGGTTCTGTGCAGTAGGCATTTGGAGAGGGCACGACGAAGAGAGCTGTCCATGCTCTTGATGTGTTGAACTTCAGTGGGGAAGACTCAGATGGCCAAGGGCTGGGACAGCAGAAGTTAGAGCGCCAACTTTTCAGCTGCCTTCTTTCCTTGCCTGGTTGTCACCTTGACTAATATAGCAAAAACACTGAGCTGCATCCCCTGTCTGTGTACCTAAATGTGGCCTCTCTAGCGTGGTGGCCTTGGGACACCTGGACTTGTTACAGAGTGGTTTGGGAGCAAAAGGAGAGCCAGGGAAGGGCCACGTGAGGCTCAGTCCTTGGACAAGCTTTTCCCAGAAAAGAGGATGAAGAGGATCTGGGGTTGTGAGCTGGGAAGAAAGTATCTCAGCCAGCTGTGCGGTATGGAAGGCGTGGTGGTTTGGATGAGCGTCCCCCATAGGCTCTAGGTATTCAGACATTTGTCTCCAGTTGGTGGCGTTGTTTTTGGAGGTCGTGGGGTGTGTGGCCGTGCTGGAGGAAGTGCGTTGTTGGGGGCAGGCTTAGTGAGTTTTAACAAGCCTCGTGGTCTACAGTTGCTCTCTCTCTCTGCTTCCTGTGCTCTTTGCGAGGTGACACTCGGCTTCCTGCTCCAGTCTCCAGTCGCCATGCCTCCCGCCACAATGGACTCTAATTCCCTGGAACCGTCAATCGTAAGCTCAAATAAACTCTTCCTTTTATAAGTTCCTTGGTCATGGTGCTTTATCACAGCAACAGAAAAGTGACTAATACAGAAGGGTAGCCTGTGAGAGGGCAAACAGGTTTTCAGGGAGTAGCCACCCTTGAGCAGAGGTGAATGGCACAGGTGAGCTGGATGAGGCTTGGGAATTTCTCCAGGCTCACTGGGCACCCGCAATAGGAATGAGCTTTTCCAGCTGCGGGGGAGGGGCGCGCTGAAGCTACTGGTCAGCAGGAGCTGCCCCAGCACGGAGCATGGTGCAGTCAGCTGGACAGAGGCCCGCTTGGACATGGCCACGATCTAAACACTGTACCCTGTACCCTGTAATGTGGCCACCTCTCATGCCTCCACAACTGTACTGTGTAGGCCAAAATATTTCTGTTCTTTTAAACTACCTGACTCATGGCCATCTGTTAGAACAGCCTTGGGAAACTAATGAAGA
Source organism: Rhizomys pruinosus (assembly GCA_009823505.1). NCBI lineage: Eukaryota > Metazoa > Chordata > Mammalia > Rodentia > Spalacidae > Rhizomys > Rhizomys pruinosus. Next base: position 5,145,661 of record VZQC01005766.1, on the reverse strand, counting down.
TGGTCTTGGAACGAGAGGGAGGCGGAAAGGCTGGGGAAGCTGGGGAAGCACAAGAGCCCAGAGTCCCCTCCTCCCAATTTAGACGGCCTTGTCCCTCCCTCTGTACCTCTTCCTGCCCTGCGGACTCTCACAGCTCAAGACCTGAGTCAGAGGCCTGGCTCTGGATGCAGGCGGATCTTTGTGAGTTCAAGGCCAGCCTGGTCTACAGAGTGAGTTCCAGGACAGCTGGGGCTACAGGGAGACCCTGTCTCAAAAAGACAAAAAAAAGACATGTGCTACCATCTGGGGTTGAGTTTAACTTTATAACTCTCCTAGCTATAAACTAGTAACTTTCTCTCTTTTTTTTGAGACAGGATATCCCTGTAGCTCCAGCTGGTCTAGGACTCCATATATAAACTAGGCTGGCCTTGAACTCATAGAGATCCTGCCTGCCTCTGCCTCCTGAGTGCTGGGATTAAAGGCCTGTGTCACCACACCCAGCAAATTTGTAACTTTCTGAGAATCTCACAAACAAGATTATAAACTCTACATTAAAAACTTAAGTTTTAACTCTTTGACCTAGAATATGTCCTTGACCCCTATGACCCTTGAAAACAGCCTATGATATAATTTATTTAAAAAAAAAAAAAAGAANCTGAAACTCCAATTCCAGAACTCCAGTTCCAGGGGAATCCAACACCCTCTTCTGACCTCCACACCATTGCATGACACGGGTGCACAAACTTGCATGCAGACAGTACATTTGTACACATACAGAAATAAATAAAATTAAAAAAATAAATAAAATTTTAAAAAATTAAAAAAAATTAAATTAAATTAAAAAAACATTCTTTTTTTTGGTCTTTTCGAGACAGGGTCTCCCTGTAGCCCCAGCTCTCCTGGAACTCACCTTGTAGACCAGGCTGGCCTTGAACTCACAAAGATCCGCCTGTTTCTGCCTCCCAAGAGCTAGGATTAAAGGCGTGCGCCACCACGCCCAGATGAAGTCATGATTCTTTAAAAAAAAAAAAGGAATGTGTCATATATCATCCTAGCACAAAGCAGCAAGATTGTGAGTTCGAAGTGATCCTGGGCCACATAGTGAGATACTCTCTCAAATAAAACAAACAATGAAACAGCGTCACCTGGGAGTCACCATTTCAAGCTGTTCTGCTGGTGTCCTTGGTCTCTTGACAACTATGGAAGTGCTTTGTACACCGCGAGTGCTTAATAAAAAATACTTTCACGCCACTGTCCCCTAACTCCTCTTTCCGCTTCCTTAATTGCTTCAGGGGAATTTATACCCAAATCTTGTTCTAGAAAAAAGATACTGTTCCCCCTCTAGTGTGATGATGTCCCCTCCCACACACCTCCTCAGGATCCTCACAGGAACCTGGTGTTATAACCATTTCCACACGTGCCTTCTAATCCTTCTCCCAGTCAGTCATTTGTGCGTAAATGTGGTCACTACAGCTCTTGAACCTAAGTTCCCCACAAAGTAAAATCAAACGACTGGAAGACATTTCTTCCTCTCATCGCCCTTCTTCCCTCCCGCTCTCCCTCCCTTCACCCCTCCATCCTTTCTTTTTTTCCGTTCAGAAGGTGCTTTTGCCCATGTGTACAAATTGTGTGGATTTGAGGTGAACACAAGACAGCTCCTGGGAGCTCAAAGATGTTTTTTTTTTCTTTTTGAGATAAGGCCTCACTATATCTATATATCTATATCTATATCTATATATCTATATCTATATCTGTTTATCATCTATCTATCTATCTATCTATCTATCTATCTATCTATCTATCTATCTAACTATAGCCCAGGCTGACCTTGATTTCACAGAGATCCACCTGCCTCTGCCTCCCAAATGCTGGGACTAAAGGCATGTGCCACTATGGCTGCCTATGGGAGTCCAAGTTTTATAGGTTCAAAGCTGTTGCTTTGGGGCATGTTCAGGTGCCACATATGCTTTCATTTTAAGAAAAAAAATTTTTTTTTGTCTTTTTGAGACAGGGTCTCCCTGTAGCCCCAGCTGTCCTGGAACTCAGTCTGTAGACCAGGTTGGTCTTGAACTCACAGAGATCCACCTGCCTCTGCCTCCCAAGTGCTAGGATTAAAGGCGTGCGCCACTACGCCTGGCTGTGAAAAAAATTTTTTTTTAGCTTAAATAAGGAAGTCTCTAACAAGACAACCCACAAAAAGGCAGGCTCCCACTTGGCAAGATGAGGCTAGGTCGGTCTGTAGAAGCCTCTCAGAACTGGAGCAGGGGACCCCTTCAGCTTTTTGAAGATCAAGGTGGACTTAATCCACAGGTAGTGAGCTGAGAAAATCAACTCAGTGACAGCTGCCTTTCTGTCAGCTGAGGCCACAAAGACGCAAGCAGTCACATGTCTTAGCAATTGCTTTTATTTTTGTCTCCAGTCAATGATGGACCCCAGGTGAGACCAGGGAAGGGGTCAAGGGAGGGACCCCAGGGACTTTGGAGGAGCTGAGGCCAGAGTGTCTGGGGGTGTGGCAGATGAGTCCTTATGCCTGGTGCGAGTCCCTGCCCTGGACACATAAGAGAAACTTGGGGCAGGGGCCTGCATAGGGCAGGTTTTCAGCTGATAGGTAATGGTGCAGAACTGCTGAGACAGCACTGGGAGGCCTGCGGGGAGCGGCAGCCAAGTCCTGCCCTCACATCAGCCACAGCGTCCCTGTTCCTCCCCTGCAATACCAGACTCTGCTTTTCCTCCAACGGTCAGAAGGGGGCGCCAAGATGCTTGTGTTAAAACTCCAACTTGACCAACCTGGTAGACATGGAGGGGAGATGTTCGGCCTTCTGATCTTGGCTCTGACCGGAGCAAGAGTAGGAACTAGAAGAACCAATTTCCCCAGGCTACGCCAAGGGGGCTGTACAAGGGCCCAGGAACTGGTGTGTAGACTGCTATCTGCTCCCAGTCACAGCCTCAGGGAGAGGATCTCCTTGTCTGTCGCACCTCCTCAGGAACTTCTGGCCTCACTCCGCCAGTGGTCAGATTCCTGCTTCCTCCAGCTTTATGAAATCCAATCTACGGTGGAGTCCAGGTTCGGCCCCACCCAGGCTAAAAATGTGAGGGGCCAGCAGCACTTTCCTCCACGTCTTGCCGCACCTGCGGCTTCGGTTTCTTGTAATCCTCCATTCCTCCTAATCCTGAGTTCTTGCTTCCCACCCTTCCTCCTGCCAATACCCATCCAGATGTTCTGGGGCTTCTCACCGCCCTGATCAGAGGTTGATACACTTCCTGCTGCTGCCTGGTCAGTGCCCTGGGTAAGAAACTGAGATATCCCCCGACATCTCACCGCAGCCCCCACCGCAGCGCAGCCATCTTTGAGATCGTTGTGATTTGTGCCCAGGTCACATTATTTCTGGCTGAGGGTTTGCCTCACCCCCAATGCTTTGGAATTTGGCGCTGGGAAAATTTCTCAATCCCCTGTCTCTGCATAAATTATCCCAGGAAGAGGACTTGGACAAGTGGATTCTGGGAAGCTGGTCAGCGGCAGGTGGGGGAGGGGGAGGGGTTGTAAACCGGTCTAGAACTGAAGCCAGATTAGGAGAGGCCTCCAAGAAGAGAAGCCACTGGATGAAGAAGTCAGAGGAAGTGTCCTGGTGTCTTTTCTTGCCCTACAGTGGTACAGACTGGGAACATCCATCTTGCAAATAGGAAAACTGAGTCACAGACAGCAAAACAAAACAAAACCTTGCTTAATAAACACAACGTCTGTTGACAATGAGGCTAGGAGTCAGAAACCAGAAATCCTGCTTCCCTGTTGGTATCCGGGGGTGAAAACACAGAATGCAACATCCGGGGATGCGAAGCTGGGGGGCATGCACATCACAGATCCCCACAGCTGCCAGGGCTTGACCAGCCACCTCTCTGGGCTCGTTCCAGACTCATTCCAGCCTGGACTTGGCCTGGAGACCCCTTGGTACGCAGGCCCAAACTCCAGGTTTGCTGGATGACCTTGGACTCATTGCCAAGCCTTTCTGAGCAGCTCAGCTTTGCCTCCTGCACTGAGATGCTCGATTGCTGCCCTGGGCTCGTTTAGACTGGCATACTGTCGATCCTTCCCCAGACCCCCACTGCCCTCTCAAGCAGCTTCTGGTTCCTGGGTCCTTCCCTCCTGAAATAGCCAAGACAGAACAGACCTCGGGTGCTTCTGTAATATTGTTTGAAAGGTAGAAGTAGGAAGGGCAGGGAAGGACAGGGTCAGGAACGATGGGTGGGCTACCTAGTCCCCTTTCCCAGGGGCAAACAGCCCTCAGCATCTGCTTGGAGCCTCCTTGCCTCCACCTGGTAACTTTCCACCCCACCAGCTGGGAGCTAGCCACGTGCATAAGCAGGCTTCATGCTGCCTCAGGTGTGGCCCCCTGGTCCCTTCTCCAGCAGGCACTCAGCCAAGGCAGAGTGGCTGACGCACACCCTGCCTGAGATCCCAGCCGCCTGAAGGCTGATAAGAAGCTCTGGCCTCATCATAGGGGACAGGCGCAAGGGATTGGCTCTGGCTGCTACCATTAGCTGGTCAGTTTCCAAATTACAGAGATGTGGAGATAAGGGGGCAGCACTCAGGGATTCTGAGCTGAGTGGCCAGAGAAGCTGGGGAGGAGGCAGTGGGTGCTGTCAACTCTTAAGACCTCGAGAGGCCTGGTTGAAGATAAGCCAGCAAGTAACAATGGACAGCGGAAGTCCTGGGAAAGGAGAAGTTAGGAAGGGACCCTGGGACAGCTCTTGGGTAAGGGCTGGTCCAACAGCAAGTACTGCCTCTACTAGGCCTGCGCCTCCCTTCCCCTCCTCAGGCCTGAGAGCAGCCCGGGGTGTAAAGAGAAAAAGATGGAGCCACAAATGCCACCGCAGCGGACGCAGTCTGATGGATCCACCTCCATTCGGTCCTTCCAGCTGGCTCCCCTCCCCTCAACTGCCTGAGAGCCCAGCACTTAGCATGGTCTGCTCTTTCAGGAAAGAAGTGACGGAAGCCATGGCTTCCCGCCACTTTCCCACTGCGTTGGTCCCCAGGGCCCAGGGCCCCAGAATAAGCCCCTTGTCCTACAGCTGAGAGGTGGGCCGTCTGGGTCAGCTTCGCCCACTGGACAGCACCTTCATCTTTCAGATGTCCCCTCAGCTCTCTTCTTACAAAGTGAGAGGAAGGTACAGGTCAGACACAGGACAGCATGGCTGGCCTACGTGGCTGGCCTCCTGAGGACTCGTCCAGGGTTCCTGGGTCTCCTTCCTATGGCTAAGATTTGCCGGGAGCCTCCCACTTGTTCCTTGAGTTCTCAAAAACAAAAGATGGCCTCAGCCTTGACTATCCCATTTGGAAGATGTCATTCGGTGCTGGGGGGCACCACTCGAGAATGAGGTGGCCTCAGCTCTACAGGGCCCCAAGGATGGTACACGTATGTACAAGCTACGGAGGGCAAGGTGAGGGCTGGCTGTAGGAGGAAGCATCTGCTCACAAGCTGGCTGCAGCGAATCTATGTCTGGTCTTGCAAGAGCAGGGGGAGGGTCACAGGGCAGGGAGGGGGCGTTCTCTGAATCGGGGGTGGAGGGGCTCCTCATTCCTGGTTGGTGCCAAAAAGCTGTAGGAAGAAGGTGAAGATATAGATAATGTCTAAGTAAATGTTGAGAGCTCCAAAAATATACTCCTCAGGGCTCAGTGAGTGGCGGCGGTTACCCATCAGCAACTGGGTGTCGAATGCCAGGAACTGGAAGAGAAGAGAGAAGTCAGGCATTCAGTTACTGAGACGCTAAGGTGGCCCAGCTGTTGATTTCATTACCCTCACCTACTGCCTGGCTACTTAATAAACCTCCTGTAAGAGCCCAGAACCCGGAACGTCCTAACACCTTCCAACTCTAACTCTAATTCTGTTCAGCATCTGTGTACTGAGCACCTATTATGTTGTGGGGACATTGATGCAGCAGAGGACAGAGAGGCAGGACCCCTGCCCTGAGAGAGCCGTGAGTCCAGAGGGAAGCGTTAAGGAACGACCTAAGAACAATACAAAATTCTGACTGTGTTAGCAAGGGATACCCAGGAGCCTGTCCTGCCTGCTGTGGCAGCCAGTTAGGAAAGGCTTCCTGGGGGAGGGGCCTTCAAGCTATTCTTGCTGTTCTCCCAGGCTTTGGTCTGTGAGGAGAGCAGATAGGTACTTCAGGGAACGTGAATGCTTGGTTTTTTTATTTTCTTTTTTTTTTTTTTTTTTTTTTTGGTCTTTTTGAGACAGGGTCTCCCTGTAGCCCCAGCTGTCCTGGAACTCACTCTGTAGACCAGGCTGGCCTTGAACTCTCCAAGATCCGCCTGCCTCTGCGGCCCAAGTGCTAGGATTAAAGGCATGCGCCACCACGCCCAGCTATGAATGCTCGTTTTATGCTTTACAGACATCGGCCCAGCTAGTCCTAACATTCTCTTTCAGTAGGATTGTTATCCCTAGGGGAAACAGATGATAAATATTTGTCAAAGTTTACTCATGTGGGAAAGGGCAAGCTCAGGATTTGAGCTGGCTGGCTTCAGCACCCCCACACTTAACTGTTCCTCTCTGCTGCTCTCAGTAGCACCCCAAATTAATGTGTTTCTTGCTCAGAAACAGGCTCTCTCTGGGGGTACCTTCCTGGTCTCCTCCTTCACGGCTTTCCTCTGGGGTTCAACTTCTGCACTAGAAACTCCTGCAAGTAGCATATGAAATCTGGCAGACAGGGATGCCTTTCTGAAGACAGGGGCCCCCAAACTGCCCAGTGTCTAAAAGGGGAAGAGCCAAGGGGTCTGAGCAGATTGCGATTCTTTAGATTCTTTCATGTTCTGTGCCCCAGTCTTCCATCAGTTGTGTGGGGAAGGTATGTGCTCCTTGAGACCTCACAAACTCATTAATTATAAAAAAATATGCATGGGTGACAGCTGCATGATGACAATGAGGGACACATGCTATCTGTTTTGGGGACATTTTCAGGTAATGACTGCTTAGTGGGGGACATTTTCAGGTAATGACATGAAAGTGATATGCTGTGGGGTGGGGGAGCTCTTGATTGTTCAAGAAGAAGGTGTCTGAGGAGGGGTGACATTTTACCTAGGGTCCCAGAACAGAGGGAACAGAGACTCCAACAGGGGGGTCCAGATGTGAGGCATGAGACAGATCACCCTCAAAGGTTTAGGGAAGGAAGGCGATTCTGAGCTCAGTCTTGAATATCACCCAGATTTAGAGACTATGACTTCCAGTTGCTACCCAGGGAACCTGAACAAGGCACTGAATCTCTCTGAGCCTGTCGATTCCTAACTAGGAAAGAGATGAGGGTGTATGCTTCATGAGACTGCAGTAACCATACCATGTGCAAGATGCCTGGCCCGGGGCCTGACCCACTGCCTGGTGTCTAATGCATGGTGGCTGTCACCGGGGTTTTACTGCTACAGAGGAGAGGAGCCCTCTCAAGAATAGGCAGACGTGCTAATGAGACTCAGGTGGCTTTGGTATCTCATCAGGGAGGCAGACATGTTCTGAGGAGAAGCTGTGTGGCCTGAATGGAAGGAAAATGGGGAGCCAGGGCTAGGGCTGAAGTGGGGGGGGGGGCTGTGTGGGTGGGTCAGGCCCCAGAGCTCAGCAGCATTAAAGGCGGGGGTCCCTGGGAACGCAGACTGGAGCTGGAAGGCTGCGTTGAGTCCTGCTTCCATCTTCCAGGAGTCAGGATAACCACATAAACTCAGTGTCCTCATTTATAAAGCAGGATGGCATCATGCCCACACCATCCATGACTGTACAGCGGCTTCCACTATCATTATTTCTTTACTATTGTTTTACTCCATTCCACTCTACTGAATTAGATCCTAAGTGAAATTCCCTCTGCAAAGAAAACAAGCAGGCCGAGCAACCCAGCTCAAATGCTGCAGGCTGTTTAGCAGGCGCAGCTGCCAAGCATAAGTTAATAAATCGCTGAGCTGGCTTATCAATCAGTGGCTTGCTTGGTTGATTTCCCAGAGCCTGGTCACCCCTGGGTGAGCTCATGAAATCGAATCTCTCAACCTAGAAGGCTTGGACCTGATCAGGTCTGGGGTATCCCTCCAAGGAGCAAGCCGCTTAAAGCAGCCAGCTGGCTGGAGAGAAGAATGGAATGATTGCTGCCCTCGCCGTGGGTGCTTATCTGCACAGTGCTGTCTGGGATGGCCTGCCCCAGACACGTTACTACCCATGGCTGCAGCCTCTTGCCTTCTAGTCAACTAAAAGCTTTTTTTTTTTTTTTTTTTTTTTTTTGTCTTTTGACACAGGTCTTCCTATAAGCCCCAGCTGGCCTTGAACTCACAGAGATCCTCCTGCCTCTGCCCTCCCCAAGTCCCTAGGATAAAGGTATATTAGGGGCTGGAGATATAGCCTTAGTGGTTAACAGTGCCGACTGCTCTTACAGAGGACCGGGGTTTCATTCCCCAGCACCCCCATGGCGGGCCGAGAACCGTCACTGAAAACTCCAATTCCAGAGACTCCAGTTCCAGGGGAACTGAGACCCTCTTTCTGACCTCCGAGGCATTTTGCACGACACGGGTGCACAAACCTATAGTACAGACAGTACATTCATACACATACAGAAATAAATTTAAAAAAAATAAAAAATAAAGGCATATTAAAGGCATGCATCACCACGCCCGGCTTAAAGATGGTTCTTAGGCACCATGTGGGTGCTGGGAATTGAACCTGGGTCCTCTGCAAGAACAGTCAGTGCTCTTAACTGCTGAGCAATCTCTCTAGCCCCCATCAACTAAAAGCTTTAAAGTCATTTGTGTTCACCAAGTATCTACTATGTTACAGTGAATTTGTCCTCATAGAACTGACAATTTAATGAGGGCAACAAACAGCATCCAAATTCTGTTATGAGGGCCAGCAAGATAACTCAGCAAATGAGGATGCTTGCTGGCAGGTCTGACAACCTGAATTCGATCCCTGAAACCCACAGGGTTCAAAGAGAGCTGACTCTGGCAAGTTATCATCTCACCACCATACCTGCACTGTGGCATGTATGCGTGTACACACACATACACACGTAAATCCAGTATACACACAATATATATACATATACATATACATAACAATATACATATATATAATATATATATATATATATATATATGAAATTCCACTAAGCATGCATTACAGTGGAAAGTAACTGCCTAGTATTTAGGCAGCACTGTCAACTAGTTTCTAAGCTGCTAGCAGATTATCTTGTTTGTAGTTATCGTAGTAGTTGGTAGCTAAAGTCAACTGCTGAAACCCAAAGAGTCACAGGTGTTTGAGTTAGTGACCAGCTGAATGCAAGACCGCGCAGAACAGGTGGGATAGAGCCAGAGGCAGTGTAGGATCAGGGTATGGGTAACTGACGCTGGAATAGTTCTTGTATACACTAATACTGTATCAGCTCTCTAATACTGTCCTGCTGCCTGGGTGGCAGGCATTGTCACTGTTTAGCCTATGAGGCAAGGGAACTTGAGATGAGAGTGACTTGCTGATAGTCACCTGTCTAGAGCTGGAACTTGATCCTTACCCCTGTTCTGGTGGAGCTGGGGAAGGTAGGATTGCAGGCTGAGCAGGAGGGACCTGGACAGGAAAAGGAGCTGAGGCACAGCCTGCCTTAGTCCCCCGCTCACCAGAGCTGACACCCACCAGGTATCCCGCCTCACCCTAGTACATCGGGTTCCAAGCTTTTATCTGTTGTGCCTCCTTTCCCAAACACGTCCTCAGAGGTGAGACTGAGGCACTCTGGGAGAGAGCCAGGCCATGGAGAGGCCACCAACAGACAAGGACTGAATACAAAAAGCTGGGGCTGCAATGTGTTGAACCAGCATAAAAAGGAACCCGTGGACCGAGTCCATCCTACAGAAATTCCAGTGTGGTGCAGGGATGGGGCGCCCTGGGCTGTTCTCACAGTTTTTTGTTTTTTGTTTTTGAGACAGGGTCTCCCTGTAGCCCCAGCTGGCCTGGAACTCACTCTGTAGACCAGGCTGGCCTTGAAGTCACAGAGATCCACCTGACTCTACCTCCTGAGTGCTAGGATTAAAGGCTTATCCCACCTGCTCTTCTGGGCAGTCTAGCTGCCATGTGGGTGCTAGGGATTGAACCTGGGTCCTCTGCAAGAGTAGTCGGTGCTCTTAACCGCTGAGCCATCTCTCCAGGCCCTGTTCTCACAGTTCTAATAATAATTTGTTGGAAACCATCCAAACTGTCAACAGGGGGCCAGTTAACTAAACTAACAGGAGTACGGAGGCAGAAACATCTCTGATATTTGCTACCGTAAGGAAAAAAAGTTGCAAAAAGGTCCTTATTTGATTGCACAAAAACACACATAACCTAGGAGCCTATGCAGCCGGGATCTCTATAGAAGAGTCTAGGAGAGACAATTGCCCACTCTGGTCACCAGTGGGAAAGGCAAGGAATGAGGTCAAAATGATGTTTGCTTCATTTATATTTAAGGTTTAAATTCAAGGCCAGCCTGGTCTACATAGCAAGTTCCAGGACAGCTCGGGCTACAGGGAGACTCTGTCTCAAAAAGACCAAAAACAAAACTAAACAAAAGATTAAAAAATACAAATAAATGTATTCATATATTATGAATTAGAAATAACAAATAGAAGAATTATACTAAAACACACATGAGGGGCTTGTGGCTATCTCTTCAAGCTCACATAAGCCTCTGTAACAAATGTCACATTGCTGTGCCCATCATTTGTTGAGGTGACTGAAGCACAGAGAGTATAACTGACTAGCTGTCATCACACAGTCACGAGGACAGCTTAAGCTTAAGTCTGCTGACCCCAAATGCCAAGAGAAGCAATGCATGCACGCAGGGGCGGAGGGAATACAGTGACAGAGAGAGACCAGGAGCGGCAGAAAGCCGCATGAGGTGAGGAGAAGCAATCGTGGGCCGAGGCCCAGAGCAACACAGGCTTAGGGACGGCTCAGAGTGCTGTCAGCGCTTTCTTAACTACAGGGTGAGCTTGGGCTTTCGGAGATCTATCTATCATCTATCTGTCTATCTATCTATCTATCTATCTATCTATCTATCTATCTATCTATCTATCATATATCAATCATCTATCTATCTATCATCTATCTATCATCTATCAATCTATCTATCATCTATCATCTATCTATCAATCTATCATCTATCATCTATCAATCTATCTATCATCTATCTATCTATCTATCTAATTTTATGTGTATGAGTGTTTTGCTTACATGTATGTAGGTGTACCCATGTCATGCAAGGCCCAGGGAGGCCAGAAGAGGTAATCAAATCCTCTGGAATTGGAGTTATGGGCAGTTGTTAGCACCCATGTAGGTGCTGGGAACTGAATCTAGATCTTTTGCAAGAGCAGCCAGTGCCCGTAACCACTGAGCCCTCTCTCTAGCACCAGGATTCCCCCTTCCTCCCTCTTTGAGATGTAGCTCAGGTTGGCTTGAATTCTCTCGACTCTCCTACTACCACTTCTTCAGTCCTGGCATTATAAGTGTGTATGCACCACCACTCTATTATAAGTGTGTGTGCACCACCACCCCATTATAAGTGTGTATGCACCACCACCCCATTATAAGTGTGTGTGCACCACCACCCAATTATAAGTGTGTGTGCACCACCACCCCATTATAAGTGTGTATGCACCACCACCCCAGGAGGCGCTGGGAACTCCTAGGAAAGAGCTGGGGGTATTGTTGAGATGGTTCATTTGGTAAAGTGCAGGCATGAGGACCTGAGTTTGGATCCCCAGGATACACATCAAAGCTGGGCATGGCAAGCGTCTGTCATTCCAGAGCTGGGGAGGCAGAGTCAGGCGCATGCCTGGGGCTCACAGGCCAGCCTGGTGGAACTGGTGAGATCAAGTTCAGTTAGAGAGCCTTTCTCAAAAAATAGGGCTGGAGAGATAACCTAGCAGTTAAGAGTGCTGACTGCTCTTGCAGAGGACCCAGGTTTGATCCCCAGCACCCACATGGCAGCTGAGAACCATCTGTAACTCCAATTCCAGGAGAACTCCACTTCCAGGGGAATCCGAGACCCACTTCTGACCTCCATGGAATTGCATGACACAGGTGTACAAACCTACATGCAGACAGTACATTCATACATATAGAAAAAAAAGCTTAAAAAAAAAAAAGGTGGAGAGCAATCAAGATACCCTAAATTGGTTTCTAGCCCCCAACACTTATGAACACATACATAACACACAGACACACACACACACACACACACACACACACACACACACACACTCACATACACACACCATGAAAAAAGAAAGAGAAGAGAAGATAGGCCTCCTTGTCATTAGCCCTTGTGCCTCCTGTCTGGCTGCAGTCAGGATGAGGGGAGCCAGGAGAGGCTGCTTAGTGGAGGCAGCCTGAGTCACTTGCTCCCTAACACCAAAGGAAGGCATTTCTCTTCATTGACTAGGGTGTGAGAAGTATTAACCAGCATGGACAACCTTTGCACCTTTAGGCAGCCCACCAGAGGAGCAGGATCTGGCAGGCATTCTAGCCTGTCCCAGGACGCAAGGGGAGCAATGCATAGAGACCATGGGGAGGGAGGGATGAAGGAGGGAGAGAGGGAGAGGGAGAGGGAGAGGGAGAGAGAATGTAATGCAGTGCTTAAGAACACAGGCTGGGTGAACTCAAACCTTGGCGCCATCCTGCATAGCCCACTGCTCCTAACAGTAAGAGTTTTTGATATCCTCCTCTGCCTAAGTGCTCTACAGAATCAATTCACTTGAAAGTCACAACCACCTAAAGGGTGGATTCTGTCACCACCTCCCCACAAGTAGGATGTGACACAGAGCACACTTCAAACACGATTGCTTGGCTCCCCAAACTTCCCTAAGTGAGAAGGCTAACAGTTTCAATGCCAGCAGAGGCTATCCCTTCCATATGTCAGATGCTAGAGCTAAGTTTCCTTCTATCTCCATTACATATGATCTTTACAATGGCCTTATGACATAGGGACTATGTGGTGGTTTGGATGAGTGTCCCCCATAGGCTCTAGGTATTCAGACATTTGCCTCCAGTTGGTGGCGCTGTTTTTGGAGGTCTTGGAGGGTGTGGCCATGCTAGAGGAAGTGCGTTGCTAGGGGCAGGCTTAGTGAGTTTAACAAGCCTGGTGGTATACAGTTGCTTCCTCTCTGCTTCCTGTGCTCTTTGCGAGATGTGACCCTCGGTTTGCTGTTCCTGATCCGGCCGCCATGCCTCTCGCCACAATGGACTAATTCCCTGGAACCGCCAATCGTAAGCTCAAATAAACTCTTCCTTTTATAAGTTCCTTGGTCTGGTGTTTTATCACAGCAACAGAAAAGTGACTAATACAGTTATTGGTACCAGAGAGTGGGCTGTTGGCTGTGAAGAACCTGACCATGTGTATGTTTGGAGAAGTGTGGAAGACTTTGGAACTTTGGGCTGGAAAGGCTGTTGACTATTGTAAGCAGAGCTTAAAGGGCCATTCTAGTGGAGGCCTGGAAGAAAGCATGGCTGCAAAAGATGTGGTTCCAGGGGAAAATAAAGTCTTAGGCAGCAACCGGGATATTTTGATAAAGAGTCTGGCAGCAGTTTGCCCACAGCCCAGATGCTTGCCTGATGCTAAGTTGAAAAGCGGTGGACTGATGTCTTTGGCGGAGGATATTTCAAGACAGCCTAATGTAGAAATGGTGGCGTGGCTTTTAATGGTGAATATTATACAGATCTACAGTGAAAAAGAGCAGATGGGGCAGAAAGAAATGCAAAATGTACAGTTTGGATCTGATAACTGCACTAGGAAGATTAAAGGTGGGGCCAAGGCATGTAAAGGAGAGGTTGGATCTGAAAACTGCACTAGGAAGATTAAAGGTGGGGCCAAGGCTTGTGAAGGAGAGTTTCCTTTTGATAAGGAGATTGAAGTGATTAAGGAAGGGCCTCGAGATTTACAAGTAAACAAAAGAATCAGTACCTTCAGGGCAAGACCACACCCAGCTAATCCTCCAGCAAGCCCAGGGCAAAGAAAAGTTACAAATGTGGTTGAAATGGGCCAGGGTCCGTCCCGAACTTGCAGCCAGATTCGGCAATTTCATTCACGTGGTGCTGGCTTTAGAGGCATGAAGTTCGCAAGAGTGAAGGGGTCATCAGTTCTTCCTCCACGGTTTCAGAGAGCCAAAGAGGCCAGGCAGAGTACAGCAGGGGTGTCCCTGAATAAAGAAGGCCCTGATAGGCCATTGCGTGAAGCTGTGAATGTGAAGCCTGGTGGGCATCGGAGACCCCAAGAAGACTTTCGAGATGCCAGACCTGTGAGATATTTGCCAAGGAGAGCTGCATACGGGGAGTGGTACCGGCCTAAGAAAGAGATGTATGTTGCAAGCAAAGCTGGAAGAGCTGAGCCATCTAAGCCCTTTGGAAGTCAAGTCCCAGAGGTTGCATGTGGAGCTACTGGACTTGGCGTTTGCCCTGCTGGTTTTCGGTCTTGTTTTGGTCCAGTATTTCCTCACTATGCCTCTATTCCTCCCTTTTGGAATGGGAATGTGTATTCGGTTCCACTGTATATTGGGAGTATGTAATTTGCCTTTTGATTTTACAGGAGCTTACAGTTAAGAGATTGGCCTGAGTCTCAGAAGAGACCTTGGACTGTGGACTTTTGAATGGCATTGAAACTGGTAAAGACTATGGGGACTTTTAAGGTTGGACTAAATGCATTTTGCATTTTATATGGTCAGGAGCCTATGGGGGCCAGGGAGTGGAATGTGGTGGTTTGGATGAGTGTCCCCCATAGGCTCTAGGTATTCAGACATTTGCCTCCAGTTGGTGGCGCTGTTTTTGGAGGTCTTGGAGGGTGTGGCCATGCTAGAGGAAGTGCGTTGCTAGGGGCAGGCTTAGTGAGTTTAACAAGCCTGGTGGTCTACAGTTGCTTCCTCTCTGCTTCCTGTGCTCTTTGCGAGATGTGACCCTCGGTTTGCTGTTCCGGATCCGGCCGCCATGCCTCTCGCCACAATGGACTAATTCCCTGGAACCGCCAATCGTAAGCTCAAATAAACTCTTCCTTTTATAAGTTCCTTGGTCTGGTGTTTTATCACAGCAACAGAAAAGTGACTAATACAGACTATTAATCCATTTTAATAATTTTTAAAATTTTATTTATTTATTTTCTATGTGTATGAATGTACTGTCTGCATGTAGGTTTGTGCACCCGTGTCGTACAATGCCGTGGAGGTCAGAAGAGGGTGTCGGATTCCCCTGGAACTGGAGTTCTCCTGGAATTGAGTTATGGACGGTTCTCAGCCTCCATGTGGGTGCTGGGGATGGAACCCGGGTCCTCTGCAAGAGGAGTCACCGCTCTTAACTGCTAGGTCATCTCTCCAGCCCCTAGCTCCATTTTATTTATTTATTTATTTATTGTATTATTATTATTATTATTATTTTTTTTGGTCTTTTCGAGACAGGGTCTCCCTGTAGCCTCAGCTGTCCTGGAACTGATTCTGTAGACCAGGCTGGCCTTGAACTCACAAAGATCTGCCTGTCTATGCCTCCCAAGTGCTAGGATTAAAGGCGTGCGCCACCACGCCTGGCCCTAGCTCCATTTTAAAGACGAGGCATTGGAGGCACAGAGAGGTCAAGTAGCTTGCCCAAAGTCACACAGTTGTAAGGACCGGCAAGGTTTTCAGGGGTGTGGCCAGCTGGAGACCTTCCTCCCTTCCACATGACCACTGACCTTGTCCAGAATGCCTCTGCCTGGGACTTTCTCTTGCTGCCCTGACTGGCCCTGCTCTGTGGGCATAGTAAGTTCTGCTGTCTGTTGGTACAGGGCCTCCCAGTTACCCTCACTCTCAGCCCCTCATTGTCGTGGGGACAGGGACTTCTTTCTCCTCCTCCTGCCAGGCTGCTGTGTCCATTCAGCTGTGAGTAGGGCGTAGGTTGGAGGATTAATGCTTAGGCGGTGAGACTGAGGCAAGGCCAGGGAGGAGACCCTTTCTGAGTTACAGATTTTCACCCTATCTTAGAACAATCTGCCACCTTTCATAAAACAAAAGGTGGGTATGGAGAGTTCCCACGGACCTTCCAGGTTCACAAAAGCTTTGAGGCAAAAGAATCTCTAAATTGTGAATAGAGGATGACTTTTGTGACTGACATTTACAACTTGGACTTGGGTAGCCAGGGAAAGATTTTCATTGTTCTCTTGATTTCAGGAAATGGTGTCTACATCATAGTCTCCATTAGAAGTTCAGTAAGAGGTAGGCTGGGGGTGCTGTGGGAGACTAGGGAAACCTCTCTTAAACCTCCCAGATGCTGAAGACTAGGCAAAGCTGATCAGGGAGCCCAGACTCTTTGTGGGCTGCACAGAACGAACAGCTAGAGCCCCCACCCCGAGCCCCCACCCCAACAAGCCAGAGGCTGAGAGGGCCTCTCTAGGTCTGGACTCCTCCTCCTCCTCCTCCTCCTCCTCCTCCTCCTCCTCCTCCTCCTCCTCCTCTTCTTTCTGTTTCTGTCTCTGTCTCTGGTCCTATTTTCTAGTGGTGAAATGGAGAGGATTTAATCAGGAAAGGTTTGTGAACACACACACACACAACACACACACACACACACATACACCTGCTCTCTGGGTCTCAGGTTGGACTGAGGATTGATGGCTTGCATGGCCCACAGTCAGGGGTCAGCATCCAGCACTGGAAGCCCAACACCCATAAAAGCACCTCCCTTCACTCGCCTGCCGGGCCTCCCAGCATCTAGTCGTGAACACACTTCCCCCACCGTCGCCCTGACCTGGGGACACAGTACTGGTGTCAGCTGGCCTTCCGGGCCCTGGCCCATCCACTTGGCTACCTGGCAGTTCTTCCTAAGTGTGGGCACTGTCATTTCCCCATCTACCCTCAAGGATCTGGAACTCCTTAGCAGGGAGGCTGGGCAAGTGCAGGGGGGCTCTATCCTGGTGGGCCTGAGCTCCTTAGCAGGGAGGCTGGGCAAGTGCAGGGGGCCTCTATCCTGGTGGGCCTGAGCTCCTTAGCAGGGAGGCTGGGCAAGTGCAGGGGGGCTCTATCCTGAGCTCCTTAGCAGGGAGGCTGGGCAAGTGCGGGGGGCCTCTATCCTGGTGGGCCTGAGTTCTTAAGCCCTTTGCTTAAACCCAAGCCTCTTCCTTGGGTTTCTGAGACTTGGCTTTCTGATTTGGGTGCTGAGGAGCTTTAAGCATCCCTAAAGAAGGCCCAACAAGATGAAGCAGCTTTCCTAGACATGGGATCCTGGTGGCTCAGCCATTGCTAGAAACGGACTGACTGAACCCTTGACTGCCCCCACCTCCCAGTTCCTGCCTAGCCCTGCAACATCACGCCATTACTCCGGCCCAGCCTATGAGTCTTCCCCTCAAGAAAGCAGCCAAGGAGAGGCTGTAGTGGGGAGAGGATAACAGGGCCACCAGGAGCCAGCACCTTGCAGCTGATCTGCCCGGCTACTTCTCCCGGCAATTCAATTGCGGCGTCCGGTGAGTGGCGGTAGGGGTCAGGTAGGGGTCAGGATGCAATGTACCCAGACTGGACACGAGTGGGGCCTGGGAGGTGCCTGCTTCTCAAGGCTGGACTAGAGCCCGAGAGGCTGCGGCTACCCAGTTGCATGGATCTCCCCTCAAAGATGCAGAATCTCTTAGGGCAGGGGCTGGAGTTTGTATAGATACTCCAGGGATATTCCCAGTCCCTCTAAAACTGTGGCTGGTAGGAATAGGGAGGAACGGGAAGGTCCCACTGAGGGTCTGGGCCTCATCCGACACGTCACTTCATCCCTTTCTCACACAGCCTTGATGAGGCAGCAAGCCCCCCCCCCCCAGATGTGCTAAGTGTCTTCTTCAAGTCTTGCTTGACTGCTGTGCACAGAGAGGGCCAGTCGTGTTATGAATCCATCAAAGACTAGGGTAAGAGATGGCAAGGCAGTGGGCTAGATTGGGGGGGGCACAGATTCCACAGACAGGAGATGCTAGAAGCAGCCAATAGGAGGCTGTCACATGCTGCTGACACGGGGCTTAATGAGAAGGTACAGGGATCTTAGCTCTTCTAGGGCTGCTTCTGAGTGGAATGCACATGGCACCCAAAGGCCTGTCTTTCTTCCCCTGACCAGAAGGACCCACCCATGTGTACACTCAACAACTGTTTATGTAGTGTTTGAGATGATCCCAACCAAAGCCTTTTGCTTCGTTGATTGAATGAGACATTACAGGGGTAACTGGGCAGCGAGGTTCCTCCTCCTCCCCGTGACTCACTGAGATTGACCGGGCAGTGTGCATTCAGCTGTGCAACCCTGGTCATCCAAGCACCTCCAAGGACCTGTCCCACCCCTGCCCCACCTCTCAGGCATCCATCCACCCCACGAACATCTGTGGGTGTCTACTGTGTGTAGCTACAGCAACGAATGAACCAGAGGCGGGAGGAGGGGATGAGTCCCACTCTCAAGTTTAAATTCTCCCAGGGGCAGAAAACCAGTAAACAACAGATGAGAAAAATATTTAATGTGTCAGAGGAAGCAATAGATGAGCTATCTAGCTACAAATCCAGGAAGGAGGGAGGGGCAGTGTGGCTGTGTAGGCACTCTGTGGTAAAGGGACCGAAGCCTGGAAGGGGAGCGGGGAGAGCTGGGCCAGGCCCTGCGTCAGAGGAGCAGCAGGTGCGAGCCCAGGGTGTGGAATGAACCCACTGTGTCCACAAGCCAGGGACCAAAGTAGATGCAGCGTTCAAGTGGGGGAGGGGCAGAGCCGAGAGGGCCTGTGGGAAGCAACTGCTAGTGGGATGCCAGGCAGAGGAATCCTGATTGACCCACTCTTGCCTACTGCCTGGAGCAGAGACTGTGGCCACAGCAGGGGTGGCGGCAGGGGACCATTGCAACAAGCCTGGTGGGGGGCCTTGGTGGCTGGCACTAGGGAGGACCAGAAGTTGACAGGAACTCTCAGGCTCCAGGTAGGAGGCGGAGGTGTGAGCCTGATGTTGAGCCTGATGTGTGGGGTGTCAGGAAATGGGAAGAACTGCCAAGGGAAGGTGTGGGGGGCAGAGGAACCCAGGAAAGAGCAGGGGTTGCACACATGCGTTAGGTTGGACTGTTAGATTTCAAGTGGGGACACTGACGAGGGAACTGAACAATCTAGTCTGGAACTCAGAGAGACAAAGACTGGAGAATAAATTCAGTTATCAGCATAAAACATTGTTCAAAACATTCCAGCTGCCTGAGCTCCTTAGGGAAGGGAGAAAGGAAAAAGAGAAGTTGGGGACCCAGGGCAGGCCAGGATGGGGCAGGCTAAACAAAGACCAAGGAGTGGGGGTGTTCTTCCTGGACACAGAGGAAGATGATACTTCTGGGAAAAGAAACAAACAGCTGCATCAAACTGCACTGAGCTTGGCCAAGGAGGGCTGAGATTGCATGCTGGGTTGGCCCAGTGGGAGTCACGGGTGAACTGCAGGAGAGCACTCCTCAGAGGGCTCAGCAGGCTGGGGATGGAGTGCAGTGGTTGAGCACATGCTTAGCATGAACATAGCCTCGGGCTCAGTCCCCAGCACTGCAAGTGCACACAAGAGGCAATGGAAGACCAGCTAGGAGGAAAGGAGCTGGAGAGAGGAAGGAGAGGATTATAGAGATGAGCATCGCTCCTCTCTAAGGAGTTCGGGAACGGAGCAAGAGCGTTAGGGGGGATGTGGGCCAAGAGTAGTGTGTGTGTGTGTGTGTGTGTGTGTGTGTGTGGTGTGTGGTGTGGTGTGTGTGTGTGTGTGTGTGTGTGGTGTGTGTGTGTGTGTGTGTGTGTGGTGTGTGTGTGTGTGCGCGTGTGTGTGTGTGGTGTGTGTATGTGGTATGTGTGTGCGTGTGTGTGTGCGTGTGTGGTGTGCGTGTGTGTGGTGTGTGTGGTGTGTGTGTGTGGTGTGTGTGTGGTGTGTGTGTGTGTGGTGTATGTGTGGTGTGTGTGTGTGTGTGTGTGTGTTGTGTGTGTGTTGTGTGTGTGTGTGGTGTGTGTGGTGTGTGTGTGGGGTGTGTGTGTGTGTGTGTGTGTGTGTGTGTTTCTTCAGATGGGAGAAGTTATAGCATGTTTCCATGTTCACAGAACAATCCAGTGAAAATAAACATGATGATGGTGATAAAGACAGAGGAGAGAGACAGAGACAGAGATAGAGAGACAGATAGAAAGAGAGAGACAGATAGAGAGAGATCTATCCTTTGCTGGCCATGAGACTCTCAGCCCAGCTCACCATGGACAGGACATCCCTGTTTCCCTCTCTGGCTTGTGGCGGAGAGACAATGAAGCAATAGGTGTGAAAGTGCTCTGCAGAGTGCAACGGGCAGAACAGATGGATGGGATTATTTTTATTATTCTAATAAGACAAGGGATTATTAGACAGATATAAGGGCTTACCATCTATTCAGCGCTACCTGCATCTATAGCTCCCTTGAGCAGCTCCCACACTGGCTGCAACCTAACCCTCAGGAAACATAGTACACCCCCTGACCTTCCATGGATGCTTACCCTACTCCAACTCCACTAGGCCCCTTGCCCTGGCTTGGCTCCTCTTCTCTCTGCTCGACTCCTGCTGCCCTCTGAGATCTCAATGATACTGCCCTGGCTTGTGGCCCTGAATGCTGCCCCTTCCTTCTTCCCAGCCTGACCTTCCTCCATCCTTCGGGACTGCTCTTTGCTTGAGAAGACATGGGCTGGAAGGGAGGACTCTCATCATCCTAGGACAACTGGCCATGCTACTTTACTCAGGATTTAGGGGTTCCCTCAGAAGTGGGACCTTCAGTGCTGAAACTGGGACTGTCCCAGGTAGACCAGAGATAAGATGGCACTCTAGTCTTGACCAAGCTGAGCCCATCCATAGTTGGTCTGCCAGCCAACCTTGGTCCAATCACCTAATTTCTCTGGAATTTGTTTTTCTCGTCTGTAAGAGAAGGGCTTGGAGTTTCTAGCCCTTCTTGTCCTCAAGTTCCAAGACTACACATCCTCAGTTCATCTTATAATATTTACTGAATGCTTCTGTGTGCCAGGCACTGTACTTGTCCTGTTCACTATGACTTTGGGGCAGGAAGCACAGCACTTCACACATAGTAGATGCTCAGTAAAGACTTACTGGGAGGATGGATGCATAAACCCAGCATACCGATCTGGCTGGATCCCCATCTAACCCCAGAAAACTTCTCACAATTCTCACCCATGCCATTTTCCCCATGATCTTCTACCCAAGCCCAAGTCAACAGAAGTTCATCTTTCTGAAGTCAATCTCAAGAGCATTGGAGAGGGACCCAAAATGGACACAGGACACCTAAGTCTTGGTCCCACGCCTGTCCCTTACTGGTCATGAGACTGTCCACTCCTTAACACCAAGGTTTCTAACATGGAGGCATTTCGCCTCTTTGCTTTGCTTTGCTTTGAGACAGGATCTAATACAGCCCAGATTGGCCTCAAACTCTCTATGTAGCCCAGGATGACCTAGAATGAACTTCTGATTCTTGATTCTCCTTCTTCTCCTTACCTCCTACCTCCTAATGCTAGGTGTGTGCCACCATGGTGGAGAATGGAAGGCAGCTCTTGCATTAACGCTGTCTACCTCCCTGTGCTCTGCTGAACATCTTGTTACCCATGAGCCTCTGGGACCGTGACAAAGTCGGGATTCTCGACACTCAGAGGAGCTGAGCATAGCAGTGAGGGTTCCACTGGTACCTGGGTGATGCTGGGACACAATCACATTCAGGTGCCTGCAGCCCACCTGAGCAAAAGGCAGCATTGGGCTGCTCTGGGCAGGTCCTTGATCATATTGCCTGGGTGTGTGCTTCCAGGTACTTCCCACCTAGCCTCTGACCCTGGGAGGGTCTGTGGAGCCAGATGTCCAGGTTCCCAGTTTGATCCCAGACCACCTTCCTAGAACGCCGAGTAACCTCATCATGTTATCTGGGCTCTTCAAGCTTCAGTTTCTCCATTTTTATCTATTAACAGTAGAACCTACATGATAGCCATGGGTAGAATAAGCCTAGCATGCACCTGGGAGATGACTGGGGGAAAGTGGGAGCTCAGTAACTATTAGGTAAGCTCCAGGCGTGGTGGCACAGCCTGCAACACCAGCAGTCAGGAGGCTGAGGTAGGAAGATCTCAAGTTTGAGACCAGCCTGTCTCAAAAGCTAAAGAATTAAATAAGTAAATTAATTTCAATTGACTATTTTAATTAACTATTACTGTTAACTGTCAGCATCATCACCAACACACTCACTTTGGTGAGAACAGCAAAGAACAAGTCCTCTAATAAAATCTCTCACTAGGTGTTTGGAATCTTCCTGGCTCCAAGCATTCCCAGATTGCCCTAGGACAACACTAACTTGGTCCACATGGCATGCTCCAGTCCAGGAGGGAAGGGCTCCTCTTCTTAACTCTGCCCTGCTGCTGCTACCATCTCCCTGTCCCCTTGCCCAGTTGGTATGGTCCGGACACCATACAGAATGCCTTAAATGTAGTGCAAGCCCCCCCCACTGCACCAAGCCTCCCCCACTGCACCAAGCCCCCCCACTGCACCAAGCCTCCCACACCACTGCACCAAGCCCCCCCACTGCACCAAGCCTCCCCACTGCACCAAGTTCCCACACCACTGCACCAAGCCCCCACACTGCACCAAGCCCCCACCACTGCACCAAGCTTCGCAACTGCACCAAGCCCCCCCACTGCACCAAGCCTCCCACTGCACCAAGCCCCCCCACTGCACCAAGCCTCCCAC